>JAXIVJ010000053.1:170000-354617 GCA_036785665.1 Chirona hameri
AGAGCTCTCAGCAGTGACCTCAGTCTGGTCAGAGCTCTCAGCAGTGACCTCAGCCTGGTCAGAGCTCTCAGCAGTGACCTCAGCCGTGACCTCAGCCTGATCAGGGGCCTCAGTGGTCCCGGCGGGGCCCACTGTTTATTGGTCTGATGTCAGCAGCGGTCGGCGGATGTTTTAGACCGTCTACTGCTGACCGCGCACACTGATGATTGCGGCAGATAGTGATGGGACTTCTCCAAACATACTTACTGCGCAATGCGCATCACTCCGCCAAGTCTGAGGCGTCCTCTGACTCTGATCGGTCCACAGTATTCTGGGGCTCAGCCAGCTCCACCGTAGGCGAGGTATAGAACTTCAGGCGGTAAAATAACGTCAACTTGGCTAGGTATCCACAATGTTTGTTATACCAAGTCGGGAATGTTTTAGGTCGATTTGTGAAACATGATACAAATGTATAATTGTGCAAACAAACATTTTAGGACTGAAAAGCAAAGGTTCGCTGAACTTCAGGGTCAAATATCTGGATAATATACACACACTGTTGACTGTTGCTATAATAGTGCACATTGGGAGAGTAAAAATACCGTTTGCTTTATGAGAATGAGGTGTAAATTGACTTACCATCGGTCCGTTGTTCTCCCATGCCCAGCGTCCGCGCTGCTTTCTTGATGACCATGGGCAGATAGGGCTCGATCAGGGTCACGGTGTCGTCATAGAACTCCTCCGTGCCTGCGCCGGCCGCTGGTCCCGGCCCCAGCTCATCATATATCTCCTGTGACCCTAGCGTCCTCTCATAGCACTCGGACGGCTCCTCATACACGTCCTCTGCGATGACGCCGTCCGTGTCGTCATAGTGCTCCTCCTGAACCGGCTCCTCAGGACCGCCAGTGTCGTCATAGAAGTCATCGGCGGTGGTCGGATCCGGCGCCCCTGTGTCGTCATAAAAGTCGTCCGCGGAAGGCTCGCAGCTCTGATCGGCCGGCCGCAGACTCGGGTAGCGGAGTAACAGCTGCTGCAGCTGTCGGCGCAGCTGCTCCAGCTGTTGGCGACAGCTGGCCTCCCAGCTGCCCGCGCCGCAGCTGCCGCCGCCGCCCGACAGCGACACGTCCAGGAAGCGGCTGACATCTGTCGGCAGAAACATGAAACTCAGTATGGAGCGCATTGCAACAGAGGGCAGTGACAAGACAGAATTGCCCGTCAGAAGTCTTCCAAACTCGCGCTCGCTCTGAGTGGCTGATGAGCCCCAGATCGGCCGCACCGCTGCACTACATGCGTGGTGGTGCACCAAATGTGCGTGGAGGGTAGACGGAGGTCAAGTGAATGACGACGCCCTTCAGATGTTCCCGGTCATTACAGCCTGATATTGAATTTAATATCTTACGGATAATGTGCGAAGCTCGAAGGGAACTGGAAAGCGAACTGTCGGTTCATGTGAACTATTACTAAGATCATTAAGAGCACCTTTCAGAACGCCCCTTCTTAGAAAGAACTGGAAAGCGAACTGTCGGTTCATGTGAACTATTACTAAGATCATTAAAGGAAATAGTTCACCTTCAACATTAGTTTTAAACTGAGATAGCAGTTTTGTAGCACGTGTTGGGAAACCCCTATCTGCAAGTTTTCTTGCCTGAAAAGACTCTCCAGCCGAATATATTTGAGTTTTTGGCGAAGGAATGCGATGCTGGCGAAAGAATGTTGTACTGGTTATAGCCCGGGCAGAGGCTATACCATCAGCCAATCAGCTTGCAGCTGGTGCTAGTAAGCGAATCGCCGGCCGCCGATTGGCACATCTCCAATGCGAGTCTATCCCTACGCGACTACTTTCGAATCTGATTGGCTGAACCATTTTTTAAATTCGCGTGACGTCAGGACTCTGACTCAGAGTATGCATATAGTTTTGATAAACAATACAAATGTACGGCCTTCTGTCCTGAATCGGCGCGATATAAGGCCATTTTTGACAATATAAAAAGAAATTGTATTACAAAATATAATAAAAACGTGTTGGGTAAAATGTTTCCAAGGTGAACTATTTCCTTTGGGTGTTCGCTAGGTTGGCATTGGACGTGGCGTGGGAAAACCACACACCTGTCATCACTCTACCGACTATTTCCCTTTATATGCATTGTGCTTGCTCCCACCAAAACACCACCCCGGCAGAGGTGTACACAGAAATTCACAAACGACCAGGTCATTGCCATGAGGGGCGCCACCCGCTCGACATGGGCGCCACAAATATTGGCGAAAATTGTGCAAGGGGGGGGGGCGCCTGCAAAATGAACTAACACGGAGTGGCGCCGTGGCTCCGTCATTGGCCACAGGGGCGCCGTCACTGATCGGAGGGGCGCCATCTTTGCATGGGCGCCTCGGGTCCAAAGGACCAGGTCATGACCTGTATGACCTGATACTCGGTACGCCACTACGCACCGGTCAACACGTCGATGATCAAACAAATGGCCAGTGACTCGATGTTCCTGTGCTCTTCTTGTTCCTGTGCCCTTCTTGCGACGTATGTATCTGTGTGGGCAGGTTGACAACGTTGTGCGATGTGTAATTCAAAGGCGTAGCCACACAATTTTGAGTGGTGGGGGGGGGGGGCTAGCCAGGTGTTTGGGGACATCCAGGTGTTTGACCCCGCTTCCATAGGGCTAACAATACAATCTTACCCATATGTGTATGTGGGAGGGGGGCGAACCTGAGGGGGGGCTGCCTCCCACAGGAGGTGATATCAGCTGATCGGTGTCAATCGTCATCTGAGGTGACGGCTGCCGGCGGCCCGGCTGGCTGGTCTCTTTTCCTGGTGGTCTCCGGCGGGAGCCCGGCGGCCGGCCGACGGGCGGGGGCGGGGCCAAGAGCGGGGGGGGGGGTAGACAGGCAGTAACCAGCTCAAGTGGTGACGGGGTGACCCAAGGCTGGGACAGCGCCGCTCCACACAGTCCGCACTGACGCAGCTGGCCCACAGGCGGCCAGCCAAGCCACAGAAGACGCTGTGTCCGCGGCATGTGCGGGTTCATGCGTGATGAAGTCCCAACTATCGGCCATCCGAGACCGCCCCCCCCCCCCCCCCCCTGTGTGGGCAGCAGTCATTCACGACGTCGATTCCGTGATACTGATTTTCTGCAATGCAGATCGTACCGATATTGTCGGGACATTTACCTGGGGTGGTGCCCGCTGTCGGTATTGTACCGTTCAGCTGACAGAACTCTCTGCTGTAGCGTGATCTACGTACGCCACCAAAACGGTGACGCCAACCCGCCATATACGTCCCGCTTTTTTTGGCGGTCCACAAAGCACCGTGACTCATACCTGCTTCAATTTCGAAGACAATAAGTGTTCCAGTTAAGCGAGCTCTCAATCAGGAAAACACCGGGTCTGCCTGGAGCCTGCTGTCCAGCGCCGTTCAGACCGGCTCGTCCACTGCACGCTACGTTAGGTTAGGAGGCCGACACACGGAGTGCCCGTCCGCTGCCGTCCGCTGCCGTCCGCTGCCGTCCGCTGCCGTCCGCTGCCGTCTGCTGCCGTCTGCTGCCGTCTGCTGCCGTCTGCTGGCGTCTGCTGCCGTCTGCTGCCGTCTGCTGCCGTCTGCTGCCGTCTGCTGCCGTCCGACCGTCTGTCACCAGCAGTGTTCGCCACGGGCCCACCAACCCCCAGCCCAGCCCGGCCCAGGCCCATGAACACCAAGCTCAGTCCCAGACCAGGCCCGGGCAAATTCATAATATTGAGGCCCAGGCCCGGTCCGGCCCGGTCAGATTAAGCATATCATTATTTTCACAAAATTTGCAATCATCATCCTAGCATATTTACTTGTATACAATTACTGCGGCCCAATGTCATTAATGTGAAACAATTAACCTACTGGCAACTATGCTAACCAAAACAAAAAGTCCACAGCCACTGCAACAGTGTGTTGCTGTGTAAGTGAACTGCTGGTTAAAATATTGTTTAGCTCTGACCTCAGCTTGTGCGACGCGCGCATTACTTCAAAATTGTCAGGCCCAGGCCCATCCAGAGCCCAGTGATTTCCTTAAAGTTGAGGCCCGGCCCATGCCCAGCCCAGGCCCAGCCCATGGCCCATAGGGTCAGCCCAGCCCTTGGCGAACTCCGGTCACCAGTCGTCCGCAGCAGGCGTGCGGCAGACATGACCCAGTCTCACACGGGCCGAGGGTGTGCCGCACTGCAGCCGACAGTTATCTGCCGAGTGATCACGGGCTGCGTGCTGCTAATAACACAACATAGCACACGTCACCGACTGTAACAACTAACAACCACAGGGGGGAAAATGAGTATTGAGTACACACTGTCCAAAAGAAAACAGACCGCAGTCCTACAGCCACGAAGCGCGAGAAGGATGTGTTGGTCTTGGCTATGGATTTGCACTCCGGGTTCAATCCTCGTTGCGGATCTCTACACCACTGCGTAAATAATGCGACCGATTACGTCATGTTTTATTCCATGATTGGATAGGTCGGACAGATTCAGTGTTGCTCTCGCACTCGAAGCTCAGAAGTCTGAAGATCGGTCCGGCATTGCCAGGACGGAGGTCAGATATGTGGGCTGTGGCGGTGTGAGCAGACCAGCAGAAGAAGTGGCCATTTATTTTCATCGTGCTGAAAGTGGCACAGTCTTCTTAGACATGTTGACGGGGAAAACCTGGAATGCTACAGTTTATTGTGATTTATTAGGCTTAATATGGTGGGGGAGAAGGGGGGGGGGTAAGACGAAGACCCCACCAACTGCATTGAAATTCGGAAGTCCATTCCAGGTAGCTGAGAGCAGGGGCGTAACCACGTCCAAAAAAGTGGTACGGACAAATTGGCGTTAGGGGGCGCCATCGCTAAGAGGGGCGCCGTCGCAAAAAAAAACTCGCAATATCACAAATGTCCTTTTTGTAGATATAGTATATGTATGTATGTACATACCTGTAATCTACTGTAGTACTGAAAAATAATATATCCATCCCCATAATCAATATGAGACCACTGGCAGATCCAGCCTCTCTCCGTGGGGGGGCATCTTTTTGTTTAGGTTTAGGTTTATATAGTAGGCTTTAGGTAGACTGGGTCTATTCAGGGCCCATATCATGGAAGTGGTCAGGACTAGTGGTTTTCGGTTAGCGCCTTTTGTACTGCGGCCCAATGTCGGTCGAGACGATTTTTAAAGCTGTTGACAGTAGGGGCTGATCTGACCTCTGCTGGAAGTTGATTCCATGCAGTCGCCACTCGATTTGCGAAGAACTTGCTGCGAGGTTTTAGGTTACATCTTCTGACTTCCAGCTTCAAGCTGTGCCCCCTAGTCCGATTATCCTCACAGAGCTTGAAAAACTGTGGCAAAAAAGTACCCCCCATTTTTTTCCCTCCGCGGATTTGGGCCGGTCGCCTTATTTTGATATTTGAGCTTAAGAAATTCACCCTTTTTCGGAGAGAAAAAAAACGCGATATAGCTCCGTAGCATATACACATATAAGTAATACTAACGTTTATCTCATACCAACTCACAGGGGCGTCGCCGATAATGTTTTAGTGGAGGGTCGGCTGAAATTGAAAAAATAAGCCCCATTTTTGTCTGTGTATTTAAATCTTTGCTGCATTTTAAATGTAGATTTTCGTATTATAGTAGGTACTTGTTATTTAGCGCCGCCAAGCAGCGTTATTTTTTACGGGTTTGCCTGATTAAACCCATAAATATGGGCGTTGGGCCTTGTAGAGGATAAGAAGGTAAAAATGTTATTCCTTAAATTCAGAGTTACGACGAAGCTACGACGCTGACGTTGGCTTCGTTATGACGATGGCCACTGATGTGACGCCGCGAAGCGGCGTGACAATTTTAATTTTAGGTCGTGGAAAACGAAATTTTCATATTGGAACCAGACCGTGATTGGAGCCAAGCGTCAGGACTCAGGAACCCCTTTTCCTGGTTGCACATCTCGGTATGATGACACATATTGAATTGAAGGTAGTTTTTCTACCTACATTAGCCTCGGATAGTAATTCACGATGGCCGGTGGCAGTCAGCGCTCAATAGTACATATGATAATAATAACTGTATACATATGTACCGAACTGTAACAAACAACTGGTAACAGTGCAAATGGTTTGAAAGCAGCAAGAGGCAGAACGACATTTCCGCGCATAAATGATCCCTGTGGATCTGGAGGAGCCTGGGGGAGAAGATGGCTTGGGAAGATGGTCCAGGCCTGGTCCCCACTATTAGCTCTTCGGTCCAGCAAGTTGGGCACCGCTGGAGCAGCTTCCGGGTGCCGATGTCCGCGTCTGTGCGGTCGCATCGCCTTTTTCGGAACTTGTCAGACTAGCTAGCTAAACATGTAGCCCGTTTGAAAAATATTATTTTATGAAGGGATTGAGCCCTGTGGCCAGCAATTACCGCCAAGGAGAGAGAGCCTCTGACAGACACAATGGAATTCATTTTCTCATTTTCCAAATTTGTATAAGCAATTGCGAAATTTGTGTCATGCCGCGAAGCGGCGCGAAATTTTCCGGTTTTTGACTGTGGATAGCTGGATTTTGACCGCTGCAAAGACAATTTTTACGATTTTACGAGAAATTGGGAACGCGTGGGGGGGGGGGGGCATACTTGTATTGAATGCTCCCCCCCCCCCTCCCCCCGATTCCTGTGTGAGGAGGGGGGGGGGGGGGGTATTTGCCCCTGATGCCCTCCCCCCCTGGATCCGCCAGTGTATGAGACCATGGGGGCGACATTTGCTTATTGTCCGGTAGGGCGCCTGTTCTGCTCCATGGGGGCGGCATTTGCTTCTAGTGGCACCTATGCTGTTCCTAAGTCGCCATTTACTTCTAGGAGTGCTAATTGTCCGATTCCCAGGAGTGCCTGTCAGTGGCGGCGCAGAATTTCACAAAGGACCAGGTCATTGCTTTGAGGCCTGAGGGGCGCCAGCAATATTGGCGAAAATTTAGCGGGGGGGGGGCGCCTCTCCTTCCGCACCGTGCGGAACGAGAGGCGCCCCCCCCCCCCCGTCACTAGTCGGAGGGACGCCGTCACTGGCCGGAGGGGCGCCGTCACTGGCCGGAGGGGCGCCGTCACTGACCGGAGGGGCGCCGTCGCTGGCCGGAGGGGCGCCGTCACTGGTCGGAGGGGCGCCGTCACTGGCCGGAGGGGCGCCTTCACTGGCCGGAGGGGCGCCGTCACTGGTCGGAGGGGTGCCGTCACTGGCCGGAGGGGCGCCGTCACTGGCCGGAGGGGCGCAGTCACTGATCGGAGGGGCGCCGTCACTGACCGGATGGGCGCCAGCTTTGCATGGGCGAATCGGGTCCAAAGGTCATGACCTGAACGACCGTATACTCTGTACGCCACTGGTGCCTGTCCTGTTGGCGGTGCTAATTGATACAAAAATGGTCCGGGGGGGGGGGGGGGGGGTGCGCCTTCGGCGCCCGTCAGAAACGGTACGGACATTCCGTACTGTCCGTATAGGTGGTTGCGCCCCTGGCTGAGGGTGAGCAGAGTTCATTTACAATTTACATTTATACTTGGTAGTGGCAAGTGAGCCTGTGATGGCATGAAGACCTACTTTTGGGACTGGGTTTTACATCTTATCATATGTCAGCACCGTAAAGAATTCACTTTCCACATTAGGCGCTAGCCGCTGTGGACACGTTATGGTCAGACGCTGTGGACACGTTCTGGTCAGACGCTGTGGACACGTTCTGGTCAGACGCTGTGGACACGTTCTGGTCAGACGCTGTGGACACGTTCTGGGCTGCGGTGTTGCGCCAGCGGCCGGGGCGGCTTCGGACGGGTTCGTCGGTCTCCGTGGGAGGAACCCGTCCGAAGCCCGTGGTGGGTTTTCCAACTCTGCGGCGTCGGCACTATCTGTCCCGGCCTTCCGTTCATCCGTCTTCTCTCTGTCCGGCTTCCTGTGTGGGACCGTGTCGGGGCAGGACCGCACCGGACGCTGGCGGTCTGCCGGGTAAGGCCGGGAAAATCTGGCCCCGTCGGCAGCGGCAGTGCAAAGCTGCAGGACGGGGAGGCAGGGCAGGGGGCTGCAGGGGGTGCGGGGCCAACCGAAACCGGGTTAGCAGCAGCAGCCGCCACCGGACGGCAGCGGTCAGCAGGGTCCGCGGAGCGAGCGGAAACCACCGGGGTAGGACGGTCCCCGGAGATCAGAAGGGACGGGGTAGGACGGTCCCGAGAGCTTAGGAGGGACATGGAGGGACGGTCCCCGGAGCGATGTATGATCAGGAGGCCCTGGGTGGGGAAGTCTCAGAATACAGGCGGTAAGAGAGATTGTCCACCACCCTGACCCAGCCTGAGACCTAGCGCCGTGCCAGCAGGCGAGGTACCAGCCACTCCGCCCTGGGCGAGGGCGAACGACTGACGACCCACAGCTCTACCACAATGGCCGGGTAAAGCCTGATGAAAGCGATGGACGAATGTCCGTGAGAACTGTGCCACTGACGGTCTCCCTGCGTGCCCACGTGACCGAGGAATGCCACCCCACACATTTATCGCACAATTGCATCAGAAAAAAAATGAATCTTACGAATTTAAGTGATACTAATCATTATCGCATACCATTACATCGTGCATTAACATCATTGTAACTATCGTAACTATCGTAACTATCGTACGCACTATGCGCACTGGCGGATCCAGGGGGGCATCAGGGGCAAATGTCCCCCCCCCCCTCCACACACACACAGGAATCTGGGTGGGGGAGGGCATTCAATACAGGTATGCCCACCGCGCGTTCCCTGCACTGAACGTGAAAAAAACAATTATCTTAGGAGAAAACTTCATGAAAACGGAAGTTTTTTCACGAGTGATTGAATTTGGAGTTTTTAGGCATCCCTTTATTTCAATGATAGACAAAACAGCGCACCTGATGCAATTCAAGCAGCCCCGGTGACACTTACCCGCGCCCCGCTGGGGGGGGGGGGGGGGGCAGAATCTGCCCTCTCCCGGATTTTCTCAATAACTTGAAAACTATGATAGATATCAACGTGAAACTGTCAGTACCTTATTCTGCATCAATTCAACGTCTTCTCACCAAATTTCAATGAAATTAATGTAGTATTTCATGTCATGTCATGCCATTCTTGGTGGAAAAATGATAAATGTTTGAAAAATCGTAGAAAACAGAGTTTTGAAGAAAATGGCAAATACAAAACGTCAAAAGAAAGGAAATGACATTCTCTTCCAAATGGCTATCTTGGACTTTCGAAATTGTGGGTCTTTGCCCTCCCCCCCCCCCCCCGAAAAAACACTTCCACAAAATCAATTTCTGTGAATTTAAAAAGTGAATTTCTTAAAGGGAAATATTCACCCTTTTCACAAAAATGGAGTTATTACTTGAAATCGACAGACGAGACTAAAATATATTGTAAATTGATCACATTTCGCATATAAACATTCCTACCGAAAGATATTTCAAGTTATAGTTGATAAGCGATCCACGCTTATAACGGTCGGTACTCAGAAAGTACTCCGAAACGAATTCAGTAAATTAGCCTCCCTACGCATTGTTATTTATCATGAAAGTATGCAATATGTTTCCTGCACTCTATCTTTTGCGAATATGTGCCCAACTTTTATGAACAATCAACAAGCATTTGACAAAAGTGCATTGAAATCGGCAGTTTAGCTTGGCCCCAGACGGCGACCTATTTAGAGTATGCGATTTGTTGAGAAACGAGAGGTATTCAACGTTGAACAGATTGATACAAAAGCGGCGCTCACGACTCGCAGATTCTATTTTTCCGTGGCCTACTTCCGGAGGTGATTCGAGGTCCACCGGAAGCCTGTTGAGTTCAGTTACGTCGCTCCACTTCTCCAATTGTTTAGCTTTATCAGCCATGAACGACTGGATAAATACTCGATTTAGTGCGAATGTAAGTGTATCCGGCTGTGAGCTAATCCGTATGTGTACGGCGAAGGCCCCGCACGTTTAGGCCCCACTTGCGTTTAGGCAACAAAATATATTATTATACGTTAACACTTTGTTCAGCATGAAGCAAGGCTAATCACATACTTGCGGTCGTCTGTACAAGACGTGCACGTAAGGCAAAGCTGTCTGATATACGATCCAAAACATTGTGACAACGTGGACGGAGATTGTACGATGCATTTAGAAGGTCTTATGGAGATCGCTCAGAGATTAATTATGCTCGGCACGCTTGTAAGTGTGAGGCACCAGACAATATAGTTGGCTTCTAAGGACTGTCGAGACTGCAGAGAGCCAGAGACTGCAGAAACCGGCAGCGCTGGTAGACCTTAGATCTATTGTAGCGACTCGCCCCGCAGGCTCTACAGTTATTACAGTATCGCTACTAGCGAGACTATAGAGTCTGCGGGGACCTGTAGGCTGTAGATACCGTAGGGACTGTAGGCTGTAAAGACTGTAGGGACTGTAGGCTGTGGAGACGGTATGTACGGAGTATGACCGCAAACCTCTGACAACAGGACCACAGGACAGGCTAGCGGAGGTCAGGGCAGAAGTCCGGGTATGTTTACATGGATGAATCGGTGCGGATAGGGAGCCCATCGCTTGTGGAGCGATTCCATCAGAATACACACTGGCACCTCTCCGTGTCAGAACGGCCGAACGCAGCCTCGAATCTCAGCTCGGAGCAGTGAGGGGCCGAACGCAGCCTCAAATCCCAGCTCGGAACAGTGGAAGGCCGAACGCAGCCTCAAATCCCAGCTCGGAACAGTGAAAGGCCGAACGCAGCCTCAAATCCCAGCTCGGACCAGTGAGGGGCCGAACGCAGCCTCAAATCCCAACTCGGAACAGTGAGGGGACGAACGCAGCCTCGAATCCCAGCTCAGAGTAGTGAGGGGCCGAACGCAGCCTCAAATCCCAACTCGGAACAGTGAGGGGCCGAACGCAGCCTCGAATCCCAGCTCGGAACAGTGAGGGGCCGAACGCAGCCTCAAATCCCAGCTCGGAACAGTGAAAGGCCGAACGCAGCCTCGAATCCCAGCTCGGAACAGCAGGGGCCGAACGCAGCCTCAAATCCCAGCTCGGAACAGTGAGGGGCCGAACGCAGCCTCAAATCCCAGCTCGGAACAGTGAAAGGCCGAACGCAGCCTCGAATCCCAGCTCGGAACAGTGAGGGGCCGAACGCAGCCTCGAATCCCAGCTCGGACCAGTGAGGGGCCGAACGCAGCCTCAAATCCCAACTCGAAACAGTGAGGGGACGAACGCAGCCTCGAATCCCAGCTCGGAGTAGTGAGGGGCCGAACGCAGCCTCAAATCCCAACTCGGAACAGTGAGGGGCCGAACGCAGCCTCGAATCCCAGCTCGGAACAGTGAGGGGCCGAACGCAGCCTCGAATCCCAGCTCGGAGTAGTGAGGGGCCGAACGCAGCCTCGAATCTCAGCTCGGTGTAGTGAGGGAGTCGTCCGGCACGCAGATGGAAAATCGACAAAACTCGGCACATGAGTCTGGAAGCTTTTTAATTCGTCAGCGGCAATGGAAACAGCACAGAGAAGGTAGAACTTGCAATTTATAAAGAATGGCTCCTACAGCCGTAGGTTCGAGCTTCCTCGACATGGAAATACCTTCTGACAAGTGCTGTTTCCCATGAGTTTAATATTCGCCGATTTGTTTAACTTCTGTTCGCCCGGCCAGTTCGTCCTGGTCCGCGCACAGTTCCGTTTCGGTAAATAATTCCGCGTAGTTCCGTTCTGGTAACTCACTCTGCGCAGCACCTCAGCCGGTCTGCTCTGGTCGGCCCTCAGTTCCGTTCGGGAAACTCACTGCCTGGCGCGTCTGTCTGGCCTGCTGATCTCCGACTGAGCTGCTGACATCCGGCCATTCCTATATCGCGGTGTGCTGGGCCTCTGAAGGTCGCAGAGCGTACACCAGGGCATATCTCAGCTGGATCTGCGGCCGGCCAGCTCTCAGCTCACACACTGCCTCCGACTGGGCCGCGGGAACTGACCGCTGCCACGGCACGGGCCCGGTCCGGTCGGATCCTGTCCGATCCACTGATCCCTCCCGAACAATGTTCTATCCCGCTCCTATGGGACGGAGCTGATCAGATCCGGTCCGATCCACTGATCCCTCCCGAACAATGTTCTATCCCGCTCCTATGGGACGGAGCTGATCAGATCCGGTCCGATCCACTGATCCTTCCCGAACAATGTTCTATCCCGCTCCTATGGGACGGAGCTGATCAGATCCGGTCCGATCCACTGATCCCTCCCGAACAATGTTCTATCCCGCTCCTATGGGACGGAGCTGATCAGACCCGGTCCGATCCGCCGAGCTATCCCGACAGCGTCAGCTCCGGACGGTGACGTCATAGCTCCGACTCCGGTCGACCACGTGACCCGGTGACCCGGGCATCGGGCTCCGAGGTTCAGCCGGGGTTCCCGATCGCCCTCGGGAGGGTGACAACTGACAGGTCACGTCCGTACAGTCTATAGAGCCGATGACCGGCGCGGGGCCGCCCCTGCTGCCGGGGACGGGGGGGGGGGGGGGAGCTGCGCAGCTGCAGCGGTCCGCTGGTCTGCTGGGTCTGCCGGGTCTGCCCTGAACAGTGGCAACGACATCCTATTGACATGCCGATCCGTCGCTGTCCGGTCCGTGCATGATACAACCCGGCTGCTGCCGGGGTCAGAAGGGGAGGCAAACCCACCCCGCCCCACCCACCCCGCCCCCGCCCCCGCCCCCGCCCCCGCCCCGCCACCGCCACCGCCACCGCCACCGCCGCCACCGCCACCGCCACCGCCACCGCCACCGCCACCGCCGCCACCGCCGCCACCGCCCGGTAGCACCGCCGCCACCACCGCCCGGTAGCCGCCGCCGCCGCCGCCGCCACCGCCCGGTAGCCTGACCGATGCGCCGCTCAGGTGGCCGACAAGGTACCTGTCAACAGCTGTAACTGGAGCTGACCGGAGGACTCCGGAGTCCGGAGTCGACGGAGGCCGACTCCGCGTGATTCGGACGTGGCCCGATTCTCAGTGAAGCGAAGGTCAGGCGGTTTAGCCATCACGCGCCCGTATCATCGGACCGCTCTCAGTGTTGGATTTCGCCGGCCCTCCGTTCTGAGCTGGTGCCGGACTCCGTCCAATGCAGAGACAATTTGACGCATAGCGGACGAGACGCAAACGGTGGCGGTCGTCTGGCTCATTCGGCGACTTTCAGAGCCAGCACGAATCAAGCAGATTCCAAGGACGCAATGTTCCGTGGGTGTGGCACATTATCGGAACCGGATAGTTTTCCAGAAGCATTGCTTAAAGGGAATAGGTCATCTTGAAAGTTGTCTTGAAGTTCAACCATTAGGTGCATCTTGAGCTCAAAACTATGAATATGACTTTGGTTTGGACAACTGATGGATATATGTGGAGAAAGAAGTAAGTTTCTCTTTCTATTTCACGAGAAATCGTACGATAGCAGCTGGCGTTCTGGCTCCGCCCCGCTCCGCCTGACGCCAAATACAGTCTCTGACAAGGGGCCGCCCGGGCGGCTGAGCGGATATTAACGAGGCGTCGTGACCAGAAACTACGTGCCAGAGAGTGTACCTGCCTCCGGCGGCGCGGCGGCGAGCGTTCATTCCCCGATCGTGGCCCGGAACAGCGGGATTGAAATCGGGCCCACTAGTCCTGTGTCGAAATTACTTAACGTAGAGAGGTAATTCTTTCACCACAAACCATTTTTAGATCTGCTCTACAAATCTGCTATCTCAGTCCAAAACCCCATGTTAAAGGTGAACTATTCCCTTTAACGGAACCATCGGTTAAACGGTTTAACCAACGGTTAAACGAGTAAACGAAATGAACGGTTTTCGCTTTATGGTTATCATCCGAGGATTCAGAGGATATATATATCAAGGATTCTGCTACTATGCTTTAAATGTAGTTAACGAAATGTAATGTAAATGTATTTTAAATGTAATACTTTGTTGTTTTTTTCTCGTAATTTAATGTCAAAATGAAAGTAAATATGTAATTGCACTTAAAGGGGAATAATGCCATTTTGATTTATTTAGCAACAATTGCTTAGGCTACCGTTATGGTATAAAAATGATGTTATCTAAATTTAAGAATGAAATACAATTTTGTATTCCCTAATTCGAAGTTGGAAGTTAGGAAAAAAAGCAAGTACATATACTTCTTTCGGAGTTCCTGATCGGTATTTTCCCTCCACTGTTGGAAACGCAACATAATTGGCGCTTTTGTATCGATCTGTTCAACATTGTTGATTTACCTCTCAACAAATCGCATAATAAGTCGTCGTAGGGGCCAAGTTAATCCACCGACTGTATCACGGTTTTCTAAGATATTTATCGATTCAAATTGATTACGGAAAAACGATTCGGATACATGTTTCATGAGTGCATCACAATGTATTGAATACCTGTACTGTATGTTTAAAATTCGTGGGGAAAACATCCATTATTCAAATGAATCTAGAACACTAAATAGGTCGCCGTCCGGGGCCGATTTCAACAGCCGATTTCAATGCACTTTTTCAAATGTTTGTTGATATTTCATAGAAGTTTGGTACATATTCGCAACAGATAGTGCATGAAACATAGTATATACCTTCATGTTAAATAACAATGCGTAGGCAGACTAATTTGTAGCTCGGACAGTGAACTCGTTACCAAGTACTTGTGAGTACCGACCGTTATAAGCGTGGAACGCTTATCAACTTTAACTTGAAATATCTTTCGGTTGGAATGTTTATATGCAAAATGTCAGCAATTTACAATATAGTTTGGTCTCGTCTGTCGATTTCAAATAATAACTTCATTTGTGTGGGAAAAGGTCATTATTTCCCTTTTAGTATTTACACCGATTTAAATAACACAATTTTTGTAAGACGTCCAATGCTGCGAATGTTGCATTAAATCGCACATAAATACAGTGAAAAGTCCCGCATATATTGCATTTTTCAGGCTCAATGTAACCGAATGTGATGGCTATAATTCAGTAACTCATGAACATTAAAACTTAACACGAACATGTGTTAATAACCGGCCCTGGACGAAACGGGTATACAAATGTTCAACCGCGAAATGCGGCTTCTTTCTGAAAAGTAAACACCAAATAGCCAGGGTACCTATATGTGTGTATACCCGGAGCACTTAGCCAGGGTACTTTGGGTTTGGCCAGGGTACTTTGTACAAAAGAGTGTTACAAATTATCAGAAACTATTGAGTGTCTTGCTATGAGTACGTACGAATTCAATATTTCCGGAAGCCGGCGAGAATCGCGAGTCGAGGTTCCATCGTAATACATCTTCTGTGAGCTCTTTACTATTGTATGAATTCACAAGTAACCGATATCATGTACTGTATTCATCATTTGACCAGCTCAGACGGCGTGTTCTGTCTCCGTGACCAGGGTGACACACTGTGGGCACTATACACTGTGGGCACTATACACTGTGGGCACTATACACTGTGGGCACTATACACTGTGGGCACTATACACTGTGGGCACTGTACACGGCGTCCGTGACGGACGCCGTTTTCAGGCCGTGACAGAAACCTCGACAAAACAGCAGTACGAACAGTGCGTCAGGTGGAATTCGACAAAAGCTGGCCCAAGTGACAAAGGGGCGCCGCGGCGCCGCGCTGACCTTCCAGCCCGTCTATAGCTGGCAGTTGGCACGGTACCCATCTGTAGAGCGTGATTCACACCCATCTGTAGAGCGTGATTCGCAATCATACATTACAGCACGGCTTTCAAAACCCATTCCATTCCATTCCATTAGAGATCCGCAGACCGACACATACCGGGGATCTTTTTTTCTTTTCTTTTTATTTGGGGGGGGATCCTTCGAAAACGGCTGTACGGATAGCGGATGCCCTTTGGGACTGACAAATGAATCGTGCGTTTTCTAATGCGAAAGAATGAACAAAATAAAATACGCTGGATGTGATGTCAGTCGCAGTCAAACAATATCAATCAACTAATGGACAATGCTCGGTTTAAACATTTTCGGAAATCATCCTCTTCAGAGCAGACTTGTCAATGATTCAATGTGAATCGACTACTTTTGATTGAATCATTCTTATTTCAAATGAATGACTCATGAATCGATTCACCTCATGCGCAAACCTGTTGTGAGTCACTGATTGAATCATTCATACAGAGAAAATAGGCTGATTGAATCATTCATTGCTCAAAGAATCATTCTTTTTTGGTCGAACAGCATAAACTGTCCACAAAATATGCCAGCGGCCCAGCATTAATATGTGCCCTGTGGACAAATCAGGCACTTAATGGCCAATTATATGAGCTCTGTGTCCTGAGCTGTAGCCTGTAATTCATCTATGCGTAAAGAAAGCGAGGCTTGAGTCCAACTCCAGTGGGCACAAAGCCACTGTTCAATCAGCCCTAACTAGGTGAATATCTTGGAACTGGTAGGATTAGGGGTAGGTACCTAAATACTTAGAAAAGGTAACTAACCCATACTTTGGTCCATAAACCACAGAGTACACGCACACCTTTTTCACACGAAAAATTATCAAAAGGTACCCACCTTTTCCTAATTTCTAGGCTATACCATATCAAAAACTAAATCATAAACACACATTTGCATGACCTCCGCATGTCCCAAATATCACTGTCGCATCGGCGCCGCTTTATTCCACATCATGCTTTATCAAAAATAATACCTAATGCAAAATCAAAATAAATGTTCTATTCACTTAAAAAAGTGAAACGTAAAGTCATTAATGCTTTTGGAACTTGGAATTTGCAATTATAATAAATATTATAAATATCATTTTATAATCAAAATAAACAACACGCGTGTCCAATTGGCTCACTTTCACATTCACATTCGGAAATACATTCGCGGACTATTTGGATTGGCTTCAAAATTGGTGCAAAGATAGATCACGACCTAGTGATCATTCTGGTAAAATCTTAGAGTCGCACATTCAAAATCAGAGGAGTTAGAGCAGGTCAGATAGGTTTAAGGTCAAACAGCGGACTATTCCGATTTGCATGCAAATTAGCACACTGGTAGAACATGACCTCCTTATCACGCTCATGAAATCTTAGAGTCGCACATTCAAAATCAAAGGATTTAGAGCAGGTTATATGTTTAAGGTCAAACAGCAGACTATTCTGATGTGCATGCAAATTGGCACACAGGTAGAGCATGACCTCCTTATCACGCTCATAAAATCTTAGAGTCGCACATTCAAAATCAAAAGAGTTAGACAAAGGAGTCGACACTTCCCTTTAATGTTGAGTGATTGAATCAAGATTGAATCATTCATTGTGGTAATGTTGAGTGATTGAATCATGATTGAATCATTCATTATGGTAATGTTGAGTGATTGAATCATGATTGAATCATTCATTATGGTAATGTTGAGTGATTGAATCATGATTGAATCATTCATTATGGTCCGTGAATCACTGTGAATCGATTCATGACAAATATGAATCATTGACAAGTCTGCTTCAGAGACTCGTGTTGATTTCAACAGAGGCTTGTGATGATACCGAACACATCAACTTTAGAGACAGACTAACTCTAACGTTCACACTCTTTGTTGCCAGCAGTATACAATGCATGTAAGCAATAAGCACATACAGAACATCGGTCATCGGTCACTCGGTCCCTCGGTCCCTCGGCCTCGCCATGCACCGCTCGGTTCTTCGAAGAACATGCATGTCTACTGAAACTATCAATTCATTACCGCTCCCGACTCTTGGCTATCATCGAACGAGCTGCTACGAAGCTGCACAGCTGCTGCTGCGTCATGGCTGTCAAAGTGATGTCATCGTTGGTGCCACGAGTTCGGTATGCTGGCATGTTTCCGCCTTCCGATACTAACCAGTAGAACGCATATGGTCCGAGAGACGCAATGTGTATACCTATATTCTGTAAAAATAGGTATACAATATTGTGTAGGCACGGTGTAAGAAAATAGGTACATAGCAGATTACTAGTGCTAACCTGTCTGCTCCGCAGGGCGATTACTGGTGTCAAGTGGTGGTGCAAGCCAGTGATGGGCAGTTAGGGATTGAAAACCCGTACTACCCGTGACACCTGTCGTACCTATAATACGTGTTTTGTACCAGTCATACACCCGAGGTACCCGTCAAAAACCTACGGTGCCCGACATACACCCGTAGTACTCGTTGTGTCCTTGTGGAACACGTGATAAACCCGTTATAGCCGGCACTCACCCATTATACTCGTGGAACACCTATGGCACCCGTTACACACCCGTTAAACCCGTGAAAACTCCACCCCGGCTTAGCGTATATGTTCATTGATATATGCCGTACCGTATGTCGATGACCTTCGTTTCGCAGTGATTCCGTGGTTGCTTCTCATTGGTTGTGACACTGTAGTATCCGTGGTCGGATCTGATTGGCTTTCGACTGGAGTGAAGCGATGTAAAACTCGTATCCGTAAACTGTTCTTTTTTTCACGGTAAAATAAGTCTTAACACCTCCTTCTGTGTTAGTTACAGCACAAACCTTCGCCCAAAACTGCACAACTTAAAACTGTCTAAAACTATCGTATCAAATGCGTCGGAAATGTACGAATTATACACCACTCGGTAGTAACCGTAAACTCGTTTGAAAACCTAAAAATCACGTGCATCACGTGCTTATAACAATGTGGTACTGCAATGTAGAACTGCCGCTTTACTGTGTTAAATTCGTGGCGGAAAGACAGACAGACAGACATACGCTTATCAAATAGTAATATAGATAACGCCTTAATTTTGTAATGGGAAGACAATAATATAATATAATATATTTCCTTCCAATCAGCTTCCGTAGAAGCTTATGATACTCTAAAATTCACACTGCTATTCGTCAATCGCTCAAAGCGATTACATGGTCAAGAAGATAGACCGTAGAATTCCGTGTTGTAAAAATCTTAATGAATGCAGCAGAGATGCCGTAGTGTTCATTGGACATTATTTTGCGACTCTGCTGCCGTAACATTCATTGGACATTCTTTTGCGACTCAGTTGCCGTAACATTCATTGGACATTCTTTTGCGACTCTGCTGCCGTAACATTCATTGGACATTCTTTTGCGACTCTGCTGCCGTAACATTCATTGGACATTCTTTTGCGACTCTGCTGCCGCAACATTCATTGGACATTCTTTTGCGACTGTCAGGCGAGCAACGACACGTGCCAGACGGGTCGGCCGGACGTCATGAATTGCAAAACTGGCCGGGCCAGACTGGGAAGGTCGCAGCATACCTACCAAGTTAGGCCATGCGATCGCCATCACCGCCATCTGGTGATGAAGCAAATTCAAGCGCTGAAATTCCTCGGAGAGACTCGGCGAGAGTGCAGCCAGTTCACGGGATGAGCATCACAGCATGCAAGAAGAGGCGTCAGATGTGGCCAGCAGCTGTCAAATGGAAAATAGCCACGTTTCCGACAGTCAAATGGAAAATAGTCACCTTTTCAACAGTGGCCGCAGTGAGAAAGCAGCCAAGGATTGCCGGCTGACACAGGCATCTAACGGGATACAATAGGCGCAATATCTGCACAGGAGAGATCCAGTCAGGTTGGTCCGGCTGGCTCTGCTTACTAACGAAATCCGTCGGTCCATGGCTGGCTAACCAGGCGTGGTGTGGCCAATGCTGCACCAATCGTCAGGTCTTAACACGGCGGGGATGCTTCTGATAAAAGTGCCCGTCCGTGCTCCGTGCTCCGTGCTCCGTGCTCCGTGCTCCGTGCTCCGTGCTCCGTGATCCGTGAGACGTGCTCCGTGCTCCGTGCTCCGTGCTCCGTGCTCCGTGCTCCGTGCTCCGTGCTCCGTGCTCCGTGCTCCGTGCTCCGTGCTCCGTGCTCCGTGCTCCGTGCTCCGTGCTCCGTGCTCCGTGCTCCGTGAGTGGTCATCTAAACAGAATACTGCCACTGCCGGCCTTCAGAAATGTCCTTGTCTTCAGCCACTCCAGGTCATTGGTAGCTCTCTATCCAGCCGTCTCCACAATCGGTGGCCACTCGGACCCCGTGTCTCACCCACTGAACTATATAACAACCTCACCCCGTCTCGTCCCGTATGACCCCGCGTCTCACCCCGTCTCGACCAGTATGACCCATGGCGGCTAACCCGTCTGACCAGTCTGACCCCTCAGCCAGCCAGTCTGACCAGTCTGACCCAGGCACTATTTGGTCACAACAGATTCACACTCACAGACTCACAGGCGACCAGTCGACTGTTTTATCGCCGGGAGCCACAGCCGGACAGTCCAGAGCTCGGCATCGCCACTTGACCAATCACCGCCACCACCGCCACCGCCACCGCCACCGCCGCCGCCGCGCGCACGTGCCGGGAAAAACACGGCTCGCTGATGACTCAGTCCGTGCCACTGTCGGTGTCGCAGCAGAGGGTACCGGCGACCCCGACAAGGTAACCCGCCGATATCGACCTGGCCGGGACGCTACCGCGTCAGCAGCCGCTCCGGAACCGCAGCAGAGGGAGGGTACCGGCAACCCTGACAAGGTAACCCGCCGATATCGACCTGGCCGGGACGCTACCGCAGTCAGCAGCCGCTCCGGAACCGCAGCAGAGGGAGGGTACCGGCAACCCTGACAAGGTAACCCGCCGATATCGACCTGGCCGGGACGCTACTGCAGTCAGCAGCCGCTCCGGAACCGCAGCAGAGGGAGGGTACCGGCAACCCTGACAAGGTAACCCGCCGATATCGACCTGGCCGGGACGCTACCGCAGTCAGCAGCCGCCCCGGAACCGCAGCAGAGGGAGGGTACCGGCAACCCTGACAAGGTAACCCGCCGATATCGACCTGGCCGGGACGCTACTGCAGTCAGCAGCCGCTCCGGAACCGCAGCAGAGGGAGGGTACCCGCAACCCTGACAAGGTAACCCGCCGATATCGACCTGGCCGGGACGCTACTGCAGTCAGCAGCCGCGCTCCGGGACAATACCGGTTTCCTGGTCGGCCTCTTCCGACGACACTGCTGTAGTGCTAACGAGGGTCACGTGCGGGCCGGTTTTGCCGGAGGGTAAAAAGGCGCGGACTGGCCACGAACAGTGCGGACCGTGACCGCTATGAAGGGTCAGAGAGCTCGGGTTGAGCTGGCGACTGCCCGGCATTGTTGGGAGGCGCGGCCCGCGACTGTACAGTGTCCACAGCCGAGAAAACCTGGTGGCGAGGGCGGCATCGCGCCTTTATGTGCAACGCGCGAAAAGCTGGTAACTGGTGTTATGCAATCCGCTATACTGTCGAGTGTCGTTTGCCGTGGGAGTCCGATCCGCGAGGGTCAAAGCACTTTCAACATTGGAGAAGAGTGTGCAATGGTATATGTATGTACATACACCGATACCGTGCGAGAGAGAGCAAATATCAGCACAGGTAAAATATTATCGACAGTACGGAGAGTCGGAAGCTAGAAGTCCAGAACATGCATTGCAAATTGGAGTATTGTTGCTTTTGAGCTCAACCTTCGAAGCGTACATGCCCCTGCATCAGACAACGTTGAATTAATTCGATGTCAGCCAACCGATACCGAACGTCTTTTCGGTAAGTATAAACAAAATAAAGCAACTGAGCACTAAATTCGCATAGACATTGCGATAGCTGGGACAAGCATTCGGATACAATTTATCACGAACTATCTCAACTCGAACTTTCCAAAGCACACCATTCCTTTGAATGAGCCGCGCCCATGTCGGCCTACCACGATACGTTCAGCTCGTGACTCGTGACTCGAGCTTAGCTGTCAGCAACTACCTGTCTGCTTTACGCCCGAGTCACGGACGGCCACAGCTGCACTAGGGCGGCGGCACACCACAGTGGCGTCCGCGAATCACCGCAGTTCAATGCCGACTCAAAGTGGCTGGACACTGCGTCACCACAATTGCTTCCTATCTTATATATATATATATATATATATATATATATATATATATATATATATATATATATATATATATATATATATATATATATATATATCCACCCGGTCGGTCTAAAACCGATTAGGTATACCGGGGAGGTAGCCGTACATCCGGCAATGGAGTTGGGAGCAGGTAGTGGATTTTTACGCAGACACAAATCCAGCGTATTTTTGTAGATTTTTCAATATACTTCTCACACACATCTTAGATCGCCTTCTGTCCTAAAACTCATCTTAAAGGTAAGGGCGGCGCCACCTTCCGAAAGTTGGGGGGGGGGGGGACGGAGGCACTTTGAAGTCGATTCTTTCCATGCAACGCCCATAGGCGTAATGTTAAAACGAAAAATGTTTGGGGTGGACGCGTCCCCACCGCCCCCCCCCCCCCCCCCACCGCCTCCGCCGCCCATGCTTAAAGTGAATGTTTCATCTTTCTGAAAGTTGTCAAATATACGCTGGTTGTAGTCGAAAATATGAAGTAAGTGCTGCTGAAAACGATGGTGATATTTTTTCTCTCTCTCGAAAAGTCACTTAACTTTATACAAATTGAGGTTTTAAATTTGGGATGATGACGTCATTATTGAGCTATAGACCGCCGCTGATCGGCTGACAAAGTGGGACTGGCTGAACATGTCGCTGTCCGCCAATAGGCGGCGGCACTACCTAGACCCCATTTTGCAAATAAGACATTTGCTTAAAAACGGCCAAGTTTTGGGGAAAGTTATCTTAGTATTTTCTCCATTTTAATAACGGCCAAAGATAATGGCTATCTCAGTTCAAAACCAATACAAAGGTGAAATATTCCCTTTAAAGGGATATTGTCACCTCCGGAGGATTTCTAAAAAGCAACTTAAATGAATGGTGGGGATCAACAATCATGTATGCTCAAGCTCAAACTTGCTCCTGCAGCACCTAGGCTAAAGCAGTGCTTCGGCATTTTTGTGTGACTTCAAAACGTTGGTCCCAACTTTGCTCAGTACTAGATTCATGATAGCCGCTCTCATCTAGTCTGCCCGCCACAAATAGTAGCCCGCCGAAAGCCGAAGCGTACGAATTCGCCGAGACTTGACCGTGGAAAAGTATGTCTGTGTTATAAGATATTGGTCCCAAATCTCCTGCGGCACAAAGTCGAGCGATAGCCATTTTTGATGTTTTATTAGGAAAGAGGTTAAGGTTGTTGAAAATATAATTAACTGCATACGCTTTTTAATTTTAAAGTGCACTGACGGAATGGTGATGTTGAGTTTGCAATATTCAAAAGAAAATCGTAATCCGCAAATAAGTGATTCTAAATAGTGATGAGGCGACTCCAATTTTACGAATGTGTGCCAATCATGAGCGGTACGATTTTTTTTAGCTAATGGGGAGAGTTTCGGGAACCAAATTTGTGAAATCGGACACGGTTAATCCATCGATACACACCAAAATCTCCATATTGGCCCGCGAGGTGGCAATATCCCTTTAAAGGAAATAGTTCACCTTCGGGAAATCTTTCAGAACACGATTTTATTATATTTTGTAATACAGTTTCTTTTTTTCTTTTCAAAAATGGTCCTACATCGCGCCAATTCAGGACAGAAGGTCGTAAATTATTAATTTTATGGTGTGCGTTATTGGTCTGCGCATGCTCCCTGGCTGTGCTGGCACTTTCAGACGGTACGGTACATCATATATGCGCCGCATTCCTTCGTCAAAAAGTCAAATATCTTCGGCTGGAGAGTCTTTTCAGCCAAGAAAAGTTGCAGATAAGGATTTCTCAACACGGGCTACAAAACTGCTATCTCAGTTTAAAACTAATGTTGAAGGTGAACTATTTCCTTTAAAGGGAGATAATCGCCTTTTGATTTTGTTAGCAATAACTTATTTGGCTACCGTTGGTATTAAAATGTTGTGATCTAAATTTAAGAATTAAATAAAACTATTCCCTAATTCAAAGTTGGAAGTTTGGGAAAATGAATGATCGGTATTTTCCCTCCACTATTGGAAAGCGCAACATCTGGCCTTTTGCATCAATCTGTTCAACGTTGTTGAATGGGCACTTGTAAACAAATCGCCGACACTAAATAGGTTGCCGTGGTTTTGCTTGGCACCGGCCGGCAGGTGCCAAGCTAAACTGCCGATGTCAATGCACTTTTTTCTCTCAAATGATTGTTGATTGTTCGCAACAATTTTGGCACATATTCGCAAAAGATAGAGTGCAGGAAACATATTGCATACCTTCATGATAAATAACAATGCGTATATAGGGAGGCTAATTTAATGAATTCGTTGTCGAGTACTTGCTGAGTACCGACCGATATAAGCGTGGATCGCTTATCAGTAGAAAAATGTCAATATCTTTCGGTAGGAATGTTTATTTGCAAAATGTGATGCATTTAAATCATATTTTGGCCGTCTATCGATTTCAGGTGCCAACTCCATTTTTGTGGAAAAAGGTGATTATCTCCCTTTAACTTCTCGTATTTTTTTTAATATTCTTGATTTTGTTTGTGACCTCACGACCATAGTGATTTGTGACGGCACTTTTGATTTTCACTATGGTCGTGACGTCCCGACTACAAGGTCCATACTCCATGAGCTTAATTGTTTTAGTTTTTAATCATTTCTGAGTTCATTTCACATTTGTATTGACTTGTATTTAAATTTACATTATACAAAATTATCCTTGTTTTTATGAACCCAAAATATTGGTACCTTACAAAATTGTCCCCAACCCCATTTTGGCCGGGAACAAAATATTTACGTTTACCTAGTTTATATGAATCCGGGGAAGGCCTTGCAAGGGAGGGACGTACTTTTACGTGATATTATATTTCGCAAGTCAAATATAATATTTAACTATCTAAGTTCTTTTTTTCGTCTATTTATTCATCACATTCACATTCACACAGTCACGCAGGTAGGTACACATGATTCACATGTATGTATGCACATTTGGAGGCGGGCCAGCGTCATTGCCGGGTCACCACAAACCAAGACAGGGCAGAAGGTATACAACTAACTAACGGAATCCGAGCCGGAGCGGCCCTGCTCTGCGGTCCGGTGCAGTCAACTGCGATCGATGGTGACGCTGAGCGATCGGTGACGGGTCGGCCAGCCCAGCGGCCAGCTCTCACTCGGCGACACTTCTTACATCACTCCGGAGGTCGCACTCTTGTCAGCTGACCAGCCGTACCATGCAACAGGACCAATGTACATAAGTTCGAGTTCGCAGCGCTCAGCGCTCAGTGGTCAATGTCCGATGTGTACCCCGCGCGGAGCCCGCACGTTTCATGCGACGTGAAAGTAAGCCGACTGCATGCGACTCGAGAATAAGCTGCCTGTGCGATTCGTAGGTAAGGTAACTGGTGTGTGGTCAGCGGACGGTCGGTGTTCGATCCGTCATATTTCAGTCAGCCGCCAGGGTTGCCGGTGACAGCACGCTGATGCCGTGGCCGTGTTAATCGCACACTGAACCCACTGAGCCAGTGAGTCTGTGTCTCTCGCCGACGGGCAATCTACAGCTGGAGTGACGCTGACTGGAGCGCGGCTAGGCCACCACGGGACCCGACCCGACCCGACCGGACCGGACCGACTGACCACACCGACCTCCTCAAGGTCAGTTCAGTCAGCCACGCACGTACTGGCCTCGGCTGCACGCCTTTCAGACGGTACTTCCTCCATTGCAGCAGACGCTTCGTCCTGCCCAGCCGTCCGCCGGGAATCAGACAGTCAGTCAGCTTCGGATGGCTGAGCGAGGTCCTGCCGAGCCGTCCGCCAGAAATCAGTCAGTCAGCTTCGGATCGCTGAGCGAGGTCCGTTTGAAATATGCTTAACTTGCATGATTTAAACATTAGTCCTATGGGGGCTGCCCCCCTCAAACCCCTGGCTGCCCCCCCCCCCCCCACTCACAATTTGGAGGCGACGCCATTGGAATATTCATTCCCCGATTTACCCTTACCTCCAGGTGGCCATGCCCACTCAAGCAGCGCCAACCTTAGCTTGTACACTCAGAGCTATTTTGGCATGCGTAGGGTAGGTGCATTCTGATCTAAAAGCACGCTCTCTGCTCTACCAAAGACGGGCCCCACCCATTTGAATATTTTTTTTTGAGCCACCCAGATCCAACGAGTTTTGTGTTTTCATCTGGGGCCCCGAGTGGGTCTCTCTGACTGGGTGGTGACCCCGAGTGGGTCTAACTCTCGACTGCCCGGACCCACTGCAGGGTCTCCACTCTCCACTCTCCACTCTCAGTCTCCACTCTCCACTCTCCAGCCGTGCTGCTGCTGCGGCGCCGCGCCTGGCCGGCGAGAAGCGCTATCTCGTCTGTCCCCGCGGATATCCTGTCTGTCGCCGCCGCCGCCGACCCGCCGCCCCCCCCCCCCCCCCCCCCCCCGGTGCCGCTCGTGAGTCTGAGTCAGCGACCGTCGCCATGTCACTGACGGCAGCGGCAGCTACAGCAGCAGCCGGGGCAGCTACAGCAGCAGCCGGGGCAGCTACAGCAGCAGCCGGGGCAGCTACAGCAGCAGCCGGGGCAGCTACAGCAGCAGCCGGGGCAGCTACAGCAGCGGCCGGGGCAGCCACAGCAGCAGCCGGGGCAGCTACAGCAGCAGCCGGGGCAGCTACAGCAGCAGCCGGGGCAGCCACAGCAGCAGCCGGGGCAGCCACAGCAGCAGCCGGGGCAGCTACAGCAGCAGCCGGGGCAGCTACAGCAGCAGCCGGGGCAGCTACAGCAGCAGCCGGGGCAGCCACAGCAGCAGCCGGGGCAGCTACAGCAGCAGCCGGGGCAGCTACAGCAGCAGCCGGGGCAGCTACAGCAGCAGCCGGGGCAGCTACAGCAGCAGCCGGGACAGCTACAGCAGCAGCCGGGGCAGCTACAGCAGCCGGGGTAGCTACAGCAGCAGCCTGGGAAGCCCGCTGGCACGTCTAAAGCACAGAGACGGCAACGGGCCAAATAATACCATTCACACGGCTGGTACCACATATCACATACGAATAGCGTGAATCGCAATACGAAATGAAACGCAATACGAAACAAAACGCTTTTGTTAGTTCTGTGTCACATGCCAGTGTCACATGGCACAGACAAAATAACCATGTAGCCGTAAAAAATTGGCCCGAAGTCAAGCCATATAAATGTTGTAGGCATGAGCGATGAAAACATAACCAGCAAACACCAGCCTGACTTCGTGCAACCTTTTCAATATCCAACTCATCAGGACGTGACCACGCCTTAGCGTTAGTTCAGTTCACGATATTTTATTAACAAACAATTGCATACACAAAGAGGGCAAATCATATGTTCGTCCCCCCCCCCACTCAAGAAGTTGGGGGGCAAACATGATTTCCTCCCCCATAAATTTGTAATAGGAGCCCTCCAAGAAGTTAGTTCATTTTTTTCTTCTTTTTGACCGAAAACAATGACCCGAGGGCCCCGAGGCCCGAGGTGCCCCCAGCCAGCCTGATGGGCCCTCTAAGGCCGACAGAAGGCCCTCAGTCGGCCTGAGGTGGCCCTCGGTAGGTCTGAGGTGGCCCTCGGAAGGTCTGAGGGGCCCTCGGACTTGCCGCAAATTATTTTGTATCGGACTACGAACTTATCAGTCAATCTACGCATAGGTTCTGTTCAACATGGACCTGTCCGACGTTTTTGCGACCATTTAGAGGCCGTGCAAAATATAGTGGCCTAAATCCGAGGGGATACCATTTCGCGACTCTTTTGTGTGTGTGTGTGTGTGGGGGGGGGGGAGCCTTTGGCCGAGGGGGTCCCCTGGGTTTCTTTGCGCCCCCCCCCCCCCCCCATTCTAAAATACATTCCGCCGCCACTGCAACCAGCCATAGCGCTGACAGCACCGTTCACAAGCTCAGTGACATCTCAGTTTCATCTGCAATAGGACAGGCATTACACGCTGGATCGGGGCTAGACCGTAGAGGAGGTAGACCAACCAGTTACTGGACTCACACCACCACCAGGAAGGAGAGCGAAAGGGAGCTAGACCGACCTGCCCGTCAGCAGAGCCGAGAGCCGAGAGCCGAGAGCCGAGAGCCGAGAGCCGAGAGCCGAGAGCCGAGAGCCGAGAGCCGAGAGCCGAGAGCCGAGAGCCGAGAGCCGGGAGCCGGGAGCCGGGAGCCGGGAGCCGGGAGCCGGGAGCCGGGAGCCGGGAGCCGGGAGCCGGGAGTCGGGAGTCGGGAGTCGGGAGTCGGGAGTCGGGAGTCGGGAGTCGGGAGTCGGGAGTCGGGAGTCGGGAGTCGGGAGTCGGAGTCGGGAGTCGGGAGTCGGGAGTCGGGAGTCGGGAGTCGGGAGTCGGGAGTCGGGAGTCGGGAGTCGGGAGTCGGGAGTCGGGAGTCGGGAGTCGGGAGTCGGGAGTCGGGAGTCGGGAGTCGGGAGTCGGGAGTCGGGAGTCGGAGTCGGGAGTCGGGAGTCGGGAGTCGGGAGTCGGGAGTCGGGAGTCGGGAGTCGGGAGTCGGGAGTCGGGAGTCGGGAGTCGGGAGTCGGGAGTCGGGAGTCGGGAGTCGGGAGTCGGGAGTCGGGAGTCGGGAGTCGGGAGTCGGGAGTCGGGAGTCGGGAGTCGGGAGTCGGGAGTCGGGAGTCGGGAGTCGGGAGTCGGGAGTCGGAGTCGGGAGTCGGAGTCGGGAGTCGGGAGTCGGGAGTCGGGAGTCGGGAGTCGGGAGTCGGGAGTCGGGAGTCGGGAGTCGGGAGTCGGGAGTCGGGAGTCGGGAGTCGGGAGTCGGGAGTCGGGAGTCGGGAGTCGGGAGTCGGGAGTCGGGAGTCGGGAGTCGGGAGTCGGGAGTCGGGAGTCGGGAGTCGGGAGTCGGGAGTCGGGAGTCGGGAGTCGGGAGTCGGGAGTCGGAGTCGGGAGTCGGGAGTCGGGAGTCGGGAGTCGGGAGTCGGGAGTCGGGAGTCGGGAGTCGGGAGTCGGGAGTCGGGAGTCGGGAGTCGGGAGTCGGGAGTCGGGAGTCGGGAGTCGGAGTCGGGAGTCGGAGTCGGGAGTCGGGAGTCGGAGTCGGGAGTCGGGAGTCGGGAGTCGGGAGTCGGGAGTCGGGAGTCGGGAGTCGGGAGTCGGGAGTCGGGAGTCGGGAGTCGGGAGTCGGGAGTCGGAGTCGGGAGTCGGGAGTCGGGAGTCGGGAGTCGGGAGTCGGGAGTCGGGAGTCGGGAGTCGGGAGTCGGGAGTCGGGAGTCGGAGTCGGGAGTCGGGAGTCGGGAGTCGGGAGTCGGGAGTCGGGAGTCGGGAGTCGGGAGTCGGGAGTCGGGAGTCGGGAGTCGGGAGTCGGGAGTCGGGAGTCGGGAGTCGGGAGTCGGGAGTCGGGAGTCGGGAGTCGGGAGTCGGAGTCGGAGTCGGGAGTCGGGAGTCGGGAGTCGGGAGTCGGGAGTCGGGAGTCGGGAGTCGGGAGTCGGGAGTCGGGAGTCGGGAGTCGGGAGTCGGGAGTCGGGAGTCGGGAGTCGGGAGTCGGGAGTCGGGAGTCGGGAGTCGGGAGTCGGGAGTCGGGAGTCGGGAGTCGGGAGTCGGGAGTCGGGAGTCGGGAGTCGGGAGTCGGGAGTCGGAGTCGGGAGTCGGGAGTCGGGAGTCGGGAGTCGGGAGTCGGGAGTCGGGAGTCGGGAGTCGGGAGTCGGGAGTCGGGAGTCGGGAGTCGGAGTCGGGAGTCGGGAGTCGGGAGTCGGGAGTCGGGAGTCGGGAGTCGGGAGTCGGGAGTCGGGAGTCGGGAGTCGGGAGTCGGGAGTCGGGAGTCGGGAGTCGGGAGTCGGGAGTCGGGACCAGCAGCGCCGAGTGGACACCACATTCCACGGGTCAATGTTGACCGACACGCGTGTCTCACTGAGTTGACAGGATGACGACACTAGGTAAACATAGTGCACTGGAGGACGACCCCTGGTGACGCGGGCTGACCAGCACGGTGGTTTGACGGAGAGGGACGGAGAGGGACGGAGGGGGACGGAGGGGGACGGAGGGGGACGGAGGGGACGGAGTGGGACGGAGAGGGACGGAGAGGGACGGAGAGGGACGGAGAGGGACGGAGAGGGACGGAGAGGGACGGGACGGAGAGGGACGGAGAGGGACGGAGAGGGACGGAGAGGGACGGAGAGGAACGGATATGGGAAGAAGAGGGGACGGGGAAGACCAAGAAGGATGAACGCCTTAAAATCGAGTCGTGGCTGAGACTGAGAGAGCTATGACTTCCCCTCAGGCTCGCGTGCCGACTACAGCTCCCCTCAGGCTCGCGTGCCGACTACAGCTCCCCTCAGGCTCGCGTGCCGACTACAGCTCCCCTCAGGCTCGCGTGCCGACTACAGCTCCCCTCAGGCTCGCGTGCCGACTACAGCTCCCCTCAGGCTCGCGTGCCGACTACAGCTCCCCTCAGGCTCGCGTGCCGACTACAGCTCCCCTCAGGCTCGCGTGCCGACACAGCTCCCCTCAGGCTCGCGTGCCGACTACAGCTCCCCTCAGGCTCGCGTGCCGACTACAGCTTCCCTCAGGCTCGCGTGCCGACACAGCTCTCTGTAAGCTGGTCACCGAAATAATGCAATACCGCACAGCCGGCGGCGGCAGCGGCGGCGGCGGCGGCGAACACTAACTGACCATTGATTGTGCCGATTGCCATTCTGTTGGCAGTGCTCAGCGCTCCGTGTGATCCTGGAACAGACACGTGCCCGCTGTGCCGAGTCGAGACGCCGAATAGACACTCTCCAGACTGGCAACAACCTGTAATGAATGAAGCCGTCTCCCGCGGGCCTCTCGTTTCTCGAGTCATCCCAGTACGGCAGACATCCTTCGGGCCGGCCGCCCGTCCCCCGGCCCACATCGAGAGAAATACGTGACCAGAATCCGGTCAGTACCTAATACTGAAGATCAATTCAGCCATCCGGTCAGTACCCAATACTGAAGATCAATTCAGCCATCCGGTCAGTACCTAATACTGAAGATCAATTCAGCCATCCGGTCAGTACCTAATACTGAAGATCAATTCAGCCATCCGGTCAGTACCTAATACTGAAGATCAATTCAGCCATCCGGTCAGTACCCAATACTGAAGATCAATTCAGCCATCCGGTCAGTACCTAATACTGAAGATCAATTCAGCCATCCGGTCAGTACCTAATACTGAAGATCAATTCAGCCATCCGGTCAGTACCTAATACTGAAGATCAATTCAGCCATCCGGTCAGTACCTAATACTGAAGATCAATTCAGCCATCCGGTCAGTACCCAATGCTGAAGATCAATTCAGCCATCCGGTCAGTACCTAATACTGAAGATCAATTCAGCCATCCGGTCAGTACCTAATACTGAAGATCAATTCAGCCATCCGGTCAGTACCCAATACTGAAGATCAATTCAGCCATCCGGTCAGTACCTAATACTGAAGATCAATTCAGCCATCCGGTCAGTACCTAATACTGAAGATCAATTCAGCCATCCGGTCAGTACCTAATACTGAAGATCAATTCAGCCATCCGGTCAGTACCTAATACTGAAGATCAATTCAGCCATCCGGTCAGTACCTAATACTGAAGATCAATTCAGCCATCCGGTCAGTACCTAATACTGAAGATCAATTCAGCCATCCGGTCAGTACCCAATACTGAAGATCAATTCAGCCATCCGGTCAGTACCTAATACTGAAGATCAATTCAGCCATCCGGTCAGTACCTAATACTGAAAATCAATTCAGCCATCCGGTCAGTACCTAATACTGAAGATCAATTCAGCCATCCGGTCAGTACCCAATACTGAAGATCAACTCAGCCATCCGGTCAGTACCTAATACTGAAGATCAATTCAGCCATCCGGTCAGTACCTGATACTGAAGATCAATTCAGCCATCCGGTCAGTACCTAATACTGAAGATCAATTCAGCCATCCGGTCAGTACCTAATACTGAAGATCAATTCAGCCATCCGGTCAGTACCCAATACTGAAGATCAATTCAGCCATCCGGTCAGTACCTAATACTGAAGATCAATTCAGCCATCCGGTCAGTACCTAATACTGAAGATCAATTCAGCCATCCGGTCAGTACCTAATACTGAAGATCAATTCAGCCATCCGGTCAGTACCCAATACTGAAGATCAATTCAGCCATCCGGTCAGTACCTAATACTGAAGATCAATTCAGCCATCCGGTCAGTACCTAATACTGAAGATCAATTCAGCCATCCGGTCAGTACCCAATACTGAAGATCAATTCAGCCATCCGGTCAGTACCTAATACTGAAGATCAATTCAGCCATCCGGTCAGTACCTAATACTGAAGATCAATTCAGCCATCCGGTCAGTACCTAATACTGAAGATCAATTCAGCCATCCGGTCAGTACCCAATGCTGAAGATCAATTCAGCCATCCGGTCAGTACCTAATACTGAAGATCAATTCAGCCATCCGGTCAGTACCTAATACTGAAGATCAATTCAGCCATCCGGTCAGTACCTAATACTGAAGATCAATTCAGCCATCCGGTCAGTACCCAATGCTGAAGATCAATTCAGCCTCCATACAAAGTAGCTACAAGTTACAACAGCCCGAGGCATCGGCTCTATGGCTAGCCCCAACAGAGTCAGAGGTACCGTCCTGTGCCCAAACTCCAATGTGACTGACACAACAACGGAGGAGCCAATACAACCTTCATTCTCAGCGGGCCTTCAGGCAACGGCAGATTAACATTCTCAGAGGGTGGCCTTCAGTGACCCCAATGAGCTTCTACGGATTCTTCGAATGAGAAAATGAGCTTCTTTGAGCGTCTACGGCCACCGACATTGGTACAGACGCTCGACAGACAATAGACATGCATGCGCCCCTAATGCGGAGTGCGTGCGGGTCCGACATGTGACGGTGACCTCCTGGCGTGACTTGAGGACCTCCTGGCGTGACATTGGGGTCACACACAGCCAGCTGGGAGGGCGCGGTGTGCAACAGACGGCCGGGACACCTGTACGCTGTCTGACGGCACGTGCTGGTATGGTAGTGTCACGTGGTCAGTGGTCGGCGGCGGATGGTGTCGTGTTACAACAGCACCGTGGGAGCCCCACAACGCACAAGGTCGGCAGCACCGGTAGTTGGTACGAAATAACCAGTCTGACTGTAGCCTCCGGTGATCACGTGACCTGCCTCCGGTGATCACGTGACCTGCTGGAAGGCAGGGCGGGTGCCCGCAGGAGGATCACGTGACCACCGCGCCGGAGGGCTCGCCGGGTGAGGTCGCGGCGCGCCCCGGGGTATGTCTTGCGACGGACCGAAGCCAGCGGCGGGTCGCGTCGCCTTCTGGGACTCTGAGTGGTGGAGTGCGAAGACGTGTGGTGCCCCGGGGCAGACGGATCGCAGCCGAGAGTCCGTGTCGACAGATAGCCGGGCTACGCGATCGGAACGCCCGGCTTATGTGATGGTCCCGGCCCCGGGACAATAATTTAGGGTAGGTAGACGTCAAATTCCAGCATCACATCGCGCGTGAATACGTAGATTCTGGCTTTAGAACAATTGGTATTATTCACACATGAAACGTGAAGAAAACAAAACCGATGGTAAATATTATGTATGTATTTACAATTCAACATTACAACAATATAAGGGTTCTACGGTACTTTGTCATTACACACCCTATGTGCTGATGATCACAAGAAACCGTTTGCATGCCGAAACTTTCAAGCGATTTAACATGGATTGCAATTATGCATCGTGCATAGCGAATGTTTGCCTGTCTCGCTTTCGAGCAACACCACCCGAAGTAGGTATGTACTCACCACCAACGAAATCCCTGACAGCGAGCTCCATATCTCCTCCGCCGTGTGGTTATCGGCAGGTCGCAGTCCAGCAGACAGACAGACAGCGGTCGTCCGGGCACCACCAGACCGCTCCGGTCCACCACCCACCGCCCACCTCCCGCCTCCCGCGCAGCCTGCACCGCTGGCACTGTCGGCCGGACCCGGCTCGGCGGGGGGCGGAGACGGACACCCCAGAGCGCCGTCCCGGCGGGACTCCCAGCCCGCCAACCCGGCCGGGCCGAGCGACGCGCTGCGGCGCCACCAGTACTGATAGTTCACTCACCGGCCACGGGAGGGCTCTGCCGACTGCGGTGTTCAGGGGCGAGCGGGGTTGTGCGTTACGGACCGAGCCGCTCATTCGCCGCTCCCGGGCGGCTGAAAGCGTAAGGCCGCCATAGGGAAAACGGACTAAATTCGTAATATAATCATGTTTGCAACGTATTCTTCAGGAAATGTGGCAAACGTACCCCCATGCCAGATAATACCATTGTTCAGGCATCAGCTAACCAATTCCGGTACTTTGTAACTGTTACGGTTGGTCCGCCTTTTTGTATTATATAAATAATTATTGGTAATATTTAACGTTACAAATGTCGGAAAACGACTACTCCCTTGACCTTGATCATTTGTGGTTATTGAATGAACAACGCACAACTGTAAACAAACGTACCCCCGTTCTATATAGAAAATGTGCCGGGAATCCAATGCGAACTATCATCTTCCTGTAGCGTTGGATGGTTGTCCGTCAAATTGCATTGCATTTGCAAATTATTGCTGGCAACGACAAATAATTGGCAAACGCTTTCCATTTAGAAGTCACACATCAAATCGGGCCAACTTTTTAAAGTCTGGTGTGTTACTCTAGCCCTTCTTGATGTTTCAGGCAAATATTTTGTCAGGGCCCCTTGCAAGGTCACATGAGGTCATCCGAGGTCACCAACACTTATGTATCAATAACTCTCGGCAGAAGGAGGATAGATCAGTGAAACCGGCACCAATGTGTTTGTCTCGTCGAGGCACGTCTCCCAACATGCAACATGACCTACTTGGGTCACCACTTGACCTTGAACTGATGTCAAATTTGTAAGTTGACCTAACCTGGTCAACTCGAATATGATTGCTCCTTGACGGGACGATCACGATGGCGGAAAAATTATTGCCTTATCTTTATTAGGTAAAAAGTTATTTGTGAAAAACAGTTTTGCCAAAAATAGCCTTTTTAACCTTTGATGACCTCTGGAGCCTAAACTGTTGACCTGAGCTAAAATGTGAGGACACCTTAGCGATTGCATTGTTCAAGAGCTTTCTATTGCTTTTTCCGTTTGTTCCTGGATGTCATAGTTCCCCGATATATTTTTTGTTTTCGAAGCGAAGTCCTAAGACTGGACAATCTGACCTTTGATGACCTCTGGTGACCTCAATATTGACCTAAGCCAAAACATGACTGAAATAGTTTCAAAATTATTTTGACGAGCTTTCGAACAGTAGGTCGAAAGGCAAAGGCAAAGGAAAACGTAGGTAGGTAATCGCGCCAACAGTTCTGTCAGACGAAAACATACACATTTATAAAATATTCCACTCATGATCGCCCAGGAATCCATTTTTGTTAAACCAGTAAGGCGCCATAGTTGGCGATGAACGAGCGAGCGCGAAGGAAATGTATGGGCAATTTCAACTCGATCGGGCAAGTAGTTTCTGAGATACAAAAAAGGTGAGCACGTGCGCACGTGCAGAGACCTTTAACTTGTGGGAAAGTGGGGACTGAGAGGCCCCTAACCACACACTAAATTTCAACACAATCGGCTCAGCCGTTGCAGAGATATAGAATAGGGGTGTGCACGTGCGCACGTGCAAAGCCACCCCACCCCTGACTTGCGGAAAGGCGGCGGCTGAAAGGTCCCTAACCACACACCAAATTTGAACACAATCGGCCCAGCCGTTCCTGAGATATAGAATAGGGGTGTGCACGTGCGCACGTGCAGACACCCCACCCCTGAGTTGTGTGAAAGTGGTGGCTGAGGGGTCCCTAACCATACACGAAATTTGCACATAAACTGCCCAGCCGTTGCGGAGTTATTGCGAGAAAATACTTTTCAACACCCCTCACGCGGTTCGCGCCACGCGCAGTGGTAGTCACTCACATGAGCCGGCACTGGTCTCAAACAGGTTAGGTTAGATGGGGCTGCTCAGCAAAAAGTCCGCTAGTCAATCGGACTTGCGGTTGCAGGGATATGAGCCTCTCAAAAGCGTCGCCACGGGTCGGGTCGGGCCGGGCCGCTCACAAGGGCGGATTCAGGATATTTTAGGAGGGGTGGCCGCAGGCCAATTTAGGGGCGCCTTCCAAAGAAAGGGCGCCGTCATTGACCGAAAGGGCACCGTCACTGGCCGAAAGGACGCCGTCAATGGCCGAAAGGGCGCAGTCACTGGCCGGAAGGGCACCGTCAATGGCCGAAAGGGCGCCATCAATGGCCGTAAGGGCGCCGTCACTGGCCGGAAGGGCGCCTCGGGTCAAAAGGACCAGGTCATGACCTGTATGACCTGATACTCGGTAAGTTATTTTCAACAGGGCGCCCGAAAGGGCGTCCAAACGGTCCATAGGGACGCTGCGTGCTCACGGGCTGTCCATCGCCGGGCGCCTGGCGGCGCCCGGCGACAGACAGCCCGTGGGGCGCCCTTCTGGCGGGGGGGGGGGGGGGGGGCGACCGCTGCGGCCACCCCCTGGATCCGCCCCTGGGCGCTCATAATCAGATTTTCCCCATACACCACGGAAGGACGAGCGAGGGTTTCGCGCTGCTCGCTAGCTCGTAATAATTTACCTTTTGCCAGTCCAATATTAAATTGGCATATACAATAAGCGCAAGGTATTGAAGAATTAATATTGTTGTACCATGATATGACAATTTATGTTCCGTGGACATCCGCTAATAACCCAGAAAAACGATGAGTTCATCCCATGGGACCTCCAGGCCATCGTTCCCTAATGGGGGGTATTCGTTTTCTGTTCCGTCAGGAGCGGCGAGTGTTACGCGTAACGCGTGTGGCGACTAAAGACAAATATTTCGGTCATCAAGATATGCATCGACCAGCCCGGGGCGTAGCCGATTTTTACTTGATATGACTCGCATATAAGTATTATTCAGAGCTTGCAAACTCGTTCTGTCCAAATACGTTTTTCTGTCTCCTGAAAAGTTGATGGACTGAGGCAACTGACCAAGTGTCGCCTTTTCACCTCGGTTTGGAATTCCTATACTCTCGCACTGTATGAAAGCCATTTACAGCTCCTTCACATATATTCCTATAGTCCTATATGTCGCGTGGTAAACTGACACGTTTGTTTCAGAAGTTACTTGTTTTCATGTTAAACTTCACCAGCCGATTATTCGTCCAGCATGTTTTTCAAAAAGGAAAACCGAAAAAGCCACCTGGCACCAACTGCCCCACATTCCAGACACTATCATAAGTTAAAAGGGCCAATGTTTACTGGCCTTTACACAGAATAGGCGATACAGCGAAATACTCTGTGAATCAGATGATTTTTTTTTTGACGCACCGACTCTTACGGTCATACGGCGCCCATATATCTGCGAATCATATACCGCAGTCACTTTTCCAAAGCCGTACTTACACTGCACGGCGGGTACCCCGCAGGGGAACCATCCCGTATCATGTCCGCCCCGCAGGGGAACCATCCAGTATCATGTCCGCCCCGCAGGGGGACCATCCAGTACCATGTCCGCCCCGCAGGGGGACCATCCAGTATCATGTCCGCCCCGCAGGGGGACCATCTAGTATCATGTCCGCCCCGCAGGGGGACCATCCAGTATCATGTCCGCCCAGCAGGGGGACCATCCAGTATCATGTCCGCCCCGCAGAGGGACCATCTAGTATCATGTCCGCCCCGCAGAGGGACCATCCAGTATCATGTCCGCCCCGCAGGGGGACCATCCAGTATCATGTCCTCCCCGCAGGGGGACCATCTAGTATCATGTCCGCCCCGCAGGGGAACCATCCAGTATCATGTCCGCCCCGCAGGGGAACCATCCAGTATCATGTCCGCCCCGCAGAGGGACCCTCCATTATCATGTCCGCCCCGCAGAGGGACCCTCCAGTATCATGTCCGCCCCGCAGGGGGACCATCTAGTATCATGTCCGCCCCGCAGGGGGACCATCCAGTATCATGTCCGCCCCGCAGGGGGACCATCCAGTATCATGTCCGCCCCGCAGGGGGACCATCTATTATCATGTCCGCCCCGCAGGGGAACCATCCAGTATCATGTCCGCCCCGCAGGGGAACCATCCAGTATCATGTCCGCCCCGCAGAGGGACCATCCAGTATCATGTCCGCCCGCAGGGGGACCATCCAGTATCATGTCCGCCCCGCAGGGGAACCATCCAGTATCATGTCCGCCCCGCAGGGGGACCATCCCGTATCATGTCCGCCCCGCAGGGGGACCATCCAGTATCATGTCCGCCACGCAGGGGGACCATCCAGTATCATGTCCGCCCCGCAGGGGAACCATCCAGTATCATGTCCGCCCCGCAGGGGGACCATCCAGTATCATGTCCGCCCCGCAGGGGGACCATCCAGTATCATGTCCGCCCCGCAGGGGGACCATCCAGTATCCTGTCCGCCCCGCAGGGGGACCATCCAGTATCATGTCGGCCGACACCGGGACTGATAAGACGAGTAACGTTTATTGTTCCGATGATGCGGCTGTCTTCACTGACAATCAATCCAGCTCACGACACACACGTCGGACGCCGGCGTCCACGCACCCGTCTTAGTCTGCCGCGCTCCCTCCATCCCAGCGTACAATCACCCCCCCCCCCCCCCTCCCCCTCCAGCTCAGACTGGTTATTGATTCGACTCTGATGAAATCGATTGGAATCGTTCAATCAAAATTCCTTGAATAAAAAAAGAATCGATTCACCACCGTATCTTTTGATTCATGAATCGTGATTGAATCAAAACCCGCATGGAATCAAGGCTGATTGAATCAAAAGATTTAACGATTCTTAACAATTCAAGTACACTGGTAAATTGTGCAAATACAATGCAGTCCCAGTGGCTACATTCATTTATACTGAAATAGTATTGCTGTAACAATGTTTTAATGATCATATATATGTATGTTTCCATTTGTATTGATTTGACATAAATTCAACACGTATATTTAAATGTTGAATCAAACGTGAATCGATTTTTTTTAATTCTTTGAATCGGAAAAAATCAATTCTCAAAAATGTATCCATGAATCGAACGGTGATTTAATCATTCAGGTTCCACAATTATTCGTAATCGAATCGTTCCAAAAAAAAAGTTGAATCAATATCCAGACTGCTCCAGCTACAATGTCATGAAATCGCCCCCCCCCCCCCCCCCGATCTGACCCCTCGACCTCCCGCGGACCCTCGCCAGGCACGGAACCAGCGGGAGCGATCCTCATCTCCGCAGCCTCACCACACAGAGGCGGCGCGGCACACGACAATGCACAAACAAACAAATCACTACTCGTGTGTGGAAAACTCGCTACACGATGACAGCAAATTTTCTCACAAGTCTCCGCAAATGTTTAGCAAGTTGTCGTATGTTTACGTCTCAACCACTAGCTCTCGTTCGGCACGAGACGAAACACGAGATACAAATAGTAACAAACGACCGCTCGTATAGGAAGGAGCGGTCCTGTCGCTCGCGCGCGCACGGGACACACGTGATACACACATACATACGGTACTGCACACGTACAAAGTGGGCGGGAGGTGACAGTTATAGTGGGCACGACTTCTCCTGAGTCTTCTCCGAGAGGCTGCGGTCCTCTCCACTGGCAGTCGGTCCACTGCGTCTCTCTCTCGCTCACACCACTATCGGCGGACCGGACCGGCCGGCCGGCACCGTCCAGCTGCCTGAGAACGCGCCGCTCCAGCGGCCAGCGGCGGGCCGCCAGCCACCGCACTATACCAGTCCGGCGTCCTTGGCCATGCTGTAGAAGGCCGAGCTTTTGTCGGCCAGCAGCTCGGAGGGCGGCGCCAGCTCCTTGATCCGGCCGGCGTCCAGCACCATCACCCTGCAGGCACGGTAACCGCCAGTCAGCAAAGTCGGTACATCGGGGCAGCGACAGCCAGCCAGCACAGAGCGCTAGTAAAAGACGGCAGGCGCAGCGCAGGAGAGCGAGGATACAAGGGAGGCATCGGGGTCATGTCCTGCCCCAAACGACTGAAATTGACCGAAAGTTGACACTCCCTGATTTTGGAGAAAAACTAAGCAACTTGTCCACAGGAAATTTGTTTAAAATCTGTTGATGATGCACAAGTAATCGAAATCCGATATTTTTGCCTTCTAATTTCGAAGACTTTTTTTTTGTATTTGTCACCAGGACCAACGTTTGTGGCCGTTTTGGATCGGACAGTAGTCTGACCGGCCAGCCACGAACAGCGTCCAACAGTTAACTGAAGCCAGTCGTCTCGATAGCACAAATCAACGAACTAGCATCAGGTACCAGTCATGAGCCTCTTACGTCATATCCGGCTATAACCGATCGAAGCCACTAGTAGTTCACTAGCAGGACATACAGCCCCGGCCACACGAGCCACACATCCCCGGCCACACGAGACGCACATCCCCGGTCACACGAGACACATCCCCGGTCACACGAGACACAGCCCCACACATCCCCGACCACACGAGACGCACATCCCCGGTCACACGAGACACATCCCCGGTCACACGAGACACACATCCCCGGCCACACGAGACACATCCCCGGCCACACGAGACACATCCCCGGCCACACGAGACGCACAGCCCCGGCCACACGAGACACACATCCCCGGTCACACGAGACGCACAGCCCCGGCCACACGAGACACACATCCCCGGCCACACGAGACGCACAGCCCCGGCCACACGAGACACACATCCCCGGTCACACGAGACACATCCCCGGCCACACGAGACACACATCCCCGGCCACACGAGACGCACAGCCCCGGCCACACGAGACACACAGCCCCACACATCCCCGGCCACACGAGACACACAGCCCCGGTCACACGAGACACAGCCCCGGTCACACGAGACACATCCCCGGTCACACGAGACGCACAGCCCCGGTCACACGAGACACACATCCCCGGTCACACGAGACACACATCCCCGGCCACACGAGACACAGCCCCGGTCACACGAGACACAGCCCCGGTCACACGAGACACAGCCCCGGTCACACGAGACACACATCCCCGGTCACACGAGACACACATCCCCGGTCACACGAGACACAGCCCCGGTCACACGAGACACAGCCCCGGTCACACGAGACACAGCCCCGGTCACACGAGACACACATCCCCGGTCACACGAGACACACATCCCCGGTCACACGAGACACACAGCCACACACATCCCCGGCCACACGAGACACACAGCCCCGGTCACACGAGACACAGCCCCGGTCACACGAGACACACGGCCCCGGTCACACGAGACACAGCCCCACACATCCCCGGCCACACGAGACACACAGCCCCGGTCACACGAGACACATCCCCGGTCACACGAGACACACATCCCCGGTCACACGAGACACAGCCCCACACATCCCCGGCCACACGAGACACACATCCCCGGTCACACGAGACACAGCCCCACACATCCCCGGTCACACGAGACACACATCCCCGGTCACACGAGACACACATCCCCGGTCACACGAGACACACAGCCCCGGTCACACGAGACACAGCCCCGGTCACACGAGACACAGCCCCGGTCACACGAGACACACGGCCCCGGTTACACGAGACACAGCCCCGGTCACATGAGACACACAGCCCCACACAGCCAGGACACACAGCCCGGTCACACGAGACACACATCCCCGGTCACATGAGACACAACCCCGGTCACACGAGACACACAGATACAGATACAGATACAGATGTATATTCGGAACCTCCATGCGATGGCTTTTATGGTATCCACGTCATTACAGTTTTTAAGAGCACGTCACTTAATTCGTCGTCATCACTTAATCACTTCATCACTTAATCACATCACTTTCGTTCGTCGTCACTTAATAAATGGAATATCCTGTGATATTGTATGATTAATGATTATGCATTGTAGATATCGACACCGACAGCACCGCGACGCAAGTGACCAACTGTCCGTCTCACATCTAGGGGTAGGTTATTCCAGCTTTTCGTGGCTCTGTATAGGAAGCCACGTCGCGCAAACTCTGTCCTCACTCTGGGCAGCTGCAGCTGGCCGTCATCCGTCGCGCGCGTCTGACGGCTCGACACTTCAGATCGACTGACGACTCGGTCACGCAGGAGTACAGGCGCATTGGGCGCGGTGACGAGGCGGCGCATGGTAGCGACATCGCGTTCAGCCACCATCTCGTCAACCTTTCTCCAACTAAGCTGCCGCAGCACCGGTGTCACATGTTCACGTCGATCAAGGCCACTCACGATTCGAGCACCGAAATTGATCGCTTTCTGAACTCGGTACCTTTGAGTCTTAGTGCAGCTTCCCCACACCGTTATGCAATAACGGATATGGGGGAACACCAGTGCTTCTATTAGCATCTGTCTGGTACATCGAGGGAGACGGTGGCGCATCCTAGCTAGGCCAATCAGCACACAGTAACAGCGTTGCACTACATGGGACACATGCTGCTCCCAGAGCAGATGGGAATCGATGGTGACACCCAGCACCTTGACGCTGTCCGATGGAGATATTTCATCACTTCCAAATTTCACCGAAATGTTGGTGTCGGATTTGAGACGTCGGGATTTCAGCATGATCATTTCAGTTTTCGCAGGGTTGATTTTGAGCCTGTTTTGGGTAAACCATTGCAAGGCCACTGAAAGGGTATTTTCGACACGTGATTTAAGGGCCAGAATGTTTGACGGCAGGTCAACGTCAAGGAACTGGGTGTCATCCGCGTACATGATGACGTTGCCATGGTCAATGTGCTGCGACAGGTCATTGGTGAACACGAGAAACAGCACGGGACCGAGCACAGAGCCCTGGATCACGCCGTGCGTGACCTCAAGTAGACCCGATGAGCTACCCTTGATAGACTGGGTGCGTCCACTGAGCCAGGCGGAGAACCAGTCAGGCTGTATGCCATACCAGCCGAGCTTGTCCAGGAGCCGGCCGTGCTCGACGCTGTCGAAGGCCTTGGATGTGTCAGTAGTGACAAGCGATGTTACCATGCCCTTGTCGATGTTTTCTGTAGCGTGGATGACAGCGTCGAGCAGCGCCGACTCCGTAGACAAGCCCGGCCGGAACCCGTACTGTTGGGGACATAGTATGTGATGACTGGTGAGATACGTCATAAGTTGAGAGCACACGACACGTTCACAAAGTTTGGCCACTACAGATAAAATAGAGATCGGCCTATAGTTGTTGGGATCACTGGGGTCGCCCTTCTTGTGAAGTGGTATAACTGTAGCTGTCTTCCATTGGTCTGGCAGCTGACAGTTTGTGATGGACGAGTTAATGATATGCAGGAGAAGTGGGCCAGTCACAGCGAAGGTCATCTTCAACATCTCGATGGTGATGCCGTCAGCACCACACGCACGTGACGAGCCCATCCTCTGTAGAGCTGCGGATAGTTCCGGGAGCGTGGCCGGACGCGGCGCGAACTCGCCGCTGCACACACGAGGCGGACGCGGCGGCAGTGGCTCTCCCGTGTCGCTCGCAGCGAGTGCGTCCGCCACGCTGGGGCCCACAGATGCAAAGAAGTGGTTGAGTCGGTTGGCCCAGTCAGGATCTCGGTCCGCTGCAATGGAGGTCCTTGTCTCGGCCTTCTTTGATGCGATGAGGAATTGCCGGATGTCCTTCCAAGTTCTGCTGCGCGAGTTTTTGAAGGACGTCTTATAGAAGTCCGTGCAGGCTCGATTGATGACCACCTTCACGGCGTTCCGGCGGTCACGGAACTCGCTGGCAGTTTCCTCGCACGGTATGTGGTCTCTGTCCGCTCGTGCCATGTCGCGTGCGGTCATGGCCTCTCGGACTACGGCGTCCTCCATCCACGGGTAGGAACGATGTTTAAGTCTTATGGTTCTCATCGGCATATGTTGATTTATGACTGGATCCCACTGAGCGAGGAAGCTGTGCCATTTGTCAGACACCGTGTCGGCTTCATAAACAGGATTCCAGTCCGTCTGGAGCAGGTCCAGACACAGACCATCTTGATTGACACGTCTGGTGGAGCGCATGGTGATGGTGTCCGGGATGTGCCGCTGCCGGACGTCAGCGACCTGCGCAGATATCAGGTCGTGGTCGCTGACGCTGACGGTGGTGACGGCAGCCTTTGATGTGAGCTCCGGCCTGTTGGTGATGAAATGGTCAATGAGTGACGCATTGACTCCAGGGTGAGTCGGATGAATGATGACTTGTGTCAAGGAGAGGTCACTCAGATGTTGCATGTATGACGTCACACCAGGCTTGTCTGGGCGTAGAACGTCAAAGTTTGTGTCACCTAATAGGTAGGTCGGCTTGTCTCGCGCTAAGACGAGGGTCAGCTGGCTGTGCAGATCGTCGATTGCTGGTCCTGTAGCACCCGCGGGCGGCCGATAAACGGCTCCGACGATCACTGGGGAGCGACTGGATAGCTGAACCCAGACGGACTCCAGGGTGGAGCCTGCAGCTGGGACTTGCATGGACTCTATTGCCAGCGAGTTGCGGTAGACGATGGCGACCCCACCACCAGCTTTTCCAGACGGTCTATCTTGCCGAGTCAGGATGTAGCCTGGGAAGACAAGCATCCGCGAATCGACGGTCGGTGACAGCCATGTCTCACTGAGGCATAGGATGTCGAGTTTCTCGGTCGTCAGCAGGTCGTTCACCTCGTCCAGGTGGGCTGTTAGAGATCGGACGTTCAGGTGGCCTATCTTCAACTTGTGCGAGGATGTGGTAGAAGCACGAGCCTCTGCTTGACGGGTCTGACGCAGCGTCAGGCGTGGCGGGTTCACCAGGTGGCGCTCGCGAGCCGCTCCAAGCGCGGCCCCGCCTGCTCCAGCAGAGTTGAGACGCTGCAGCTGCAGGCGGAACTGGGCGGCGTCACCCGGCCTTCGCTGGTCAGAGACGTGAACGGGAATTTGAGATCCTGACTGTTCAGCGCCACTCTCCCGGTGCTGCCCACTGATCCCCGGCAAGTGTCCGTGCAGTTCCACCGCATCCGCCCGCGCTCCAGCGGCAGCTCCGGAAAGCTGTAGTTGCGCTGACCTGGTGTAGGTGGCAGCACCACCCAGGGCGCGGGGCTCAGATCGGTCGGCAGTCGACCCCGATCGGTCGGAAGCTGGGAGCCATTCGGTAGAACGCAGTGGAACCGCATCAGGGGCGAGTTCAGGTACAGTCTGGCGGGGCAACTCTGTCAGGACGCGGTCGTAATCTGGTGGTAATGGAAGGCCCCATTCTCGTGGTCCTGCACGGCGCCGCTGGAGCCGGCGGCCGGCTCGCCTCCCTCGGCGGCGGCTTGATCCGCCACTGGATGCGCGACACGGGGGCCGCCAGTCGTCTCTGGATGCTCGACACGGGGGCCGCCACGCGGCCAGGGCGTGACCCCAGTCGGCAAACCGGCAGAAGCGGTAGATGGCGGAGAAGCGTTCTGATTGGTTCGTCGCGGTGTAGCTCCCCGGGAAACGGTAGAACGCTGGTTCGCCGGCCGTGACCCCGGTAGTAATTTGCATCCCCGGTCACACATCCCCGGTCACACATCCCCGGTCACACAGCCCCACACAGCCAGGACACACAACCCCGGTCACACGAGGCACACATCCCCGGTCACACGAGACACACAGCCCCGGTCACACGAGACACACAGCCCCGGTCACACGAGCCACACATCCCCGGTCACACGAGACACACAACCCGGTCACACGAGACACACGGCCCCGGTCACACGACACAGCCCCGGTCACACGAGACACACAGCCCCCGTCACACGAGACACACAGCCCCGGTCACACGACACACAGCCCCGGTCACACGAGACGCACATCCCCGGTCACACGAGACACACAGTCCCACACAGCCAGGACACACAGCCCCGGTCACACGAGACACACATCCCCGGTCACACGAGACACACAGCCCCGGTCACATGAGACACACAGCCCCGGCCACACGAGACACACATCCCCGGTCACACGAGACACACATCCCCGGTCACACGAGACATCCCCGGTCACACGAGACACACAGCCCCGGTCACACGAGACACAGCCCCGGTCACACGAGACACACAGCCTCCGTCACACGAGACACAGCCCCGGTCACACGAGACACACAGCCCCGGCCACACGAGCCACACATCCCCGGTCACACAAGACACACAGCCCCACACAGCCCCGGTCACACGAGACACACAGCCCCGGTCACACGAGACACACAGCCCCGGTCACACGAGACACACAGCCCCGGCCACACGAGCCACACATCCCCGGTCACACGAGACACACATCCCCGGTCACACGAGACACAGCCCCGGTCACACGAGACACAGCCCCGGTCACACGAGACACACAGCCCCGGTCACACGAGACACAGCCCCGGTCACACGAGACACACAGCCCCGGTCACACGAGACACACATCCCCGGTCACACGAGACACACATCCCCGGTCACACGAGACACACAACCCCGGTCACACGAGACACACAGCCCCGGTCACACGAGACACACATTCCCGATCACACGAGACACAGCCCCGGTCACACGAGACACACAGCCCCGGTCACACGAGACACAGCCCCGGTCACACGAGACACACAGCCCTCCAAAGCCCCGGTCACACGAGACACGCAGCCTTGGTCACACGAGACACACAGCCCCGGTCACACGAGACACACATCCCCGGCCAAACGAGACACATCCCCGGTCACACGAGACACACAGCCCCGGTCACACGAGACACACAGCCCCGGTCACACGAGACACACAGCCCCACACAGCCCCGGCCACACAGCCCCGGCCACACGAGACACACATCCCGGCCACACGAGACACACATCCCCGGCCACACGAGACACACAGCCCCGGTCACACGAGACACAGCCCCGGTCACACGAGACACACAGCCTTGGTCACACGAGACACATCCCCGGTCACACGAGACACACAGCCTTGGTCACACGAGACACATCCCCGGTCACACGAGACACACATCCTCGGTCACACGAGACACATCCCCGGTCACACGAGGCACACAGCCCCGGTCACACGAGACACACAGCCTTGGTCACACGACACACACAGCCCCGGTCACACGAGACACACAGCCCCACACAGCCCCGGCCACACAATACACACAGCCCCGGTCACATGAGACACACAGCCCCACACAGCCAGGGCATACATCCCCGCCTTAACAGCAGCCTGCGACCAGCCCGGCTACTGCCTGACCCCCCCCCCCCCCGTCCGTGCCACTGACCTGGTGCTGTCCATGATGGTGTTGAGCCTGTGTGCGATGGTGAGCACAGTACAGACCAGCTCGGCTACTGCCTAACCCCCTCCCCCGCCCGTGCCACTGACCTGGTGCTGTCCATGATGGTGTTGAGCCTGTGTGCGATGGTGATCACAGTACAGTCGGCGAACTCTGCCCGGATGGTCGCCTGGATCAGGTCGTCCGTCTCCAGGTCCACGGCGGCCGTGGCCTCGTCCAGAACCAGGATCTTGGTCTTCCGCAGCAGGGCGCGGCCCAGACAGATCAGCTGACGCTGGCCCACACTGCGAAACATAGACAAAGGGTCAGGGGTCAAGTGAGTGTCTTCCGCAGCGGGGCGCGGCCCAGACAGATCAGCTGACGCTGGCCCACAGTGCGGGTATAACACACACACACACACACACACACACACACACACACACACACACACACACACACACACACACACACACACACACACACACACACACACACACACACACACACACACACACACACACACACACACACACACACACACACACACACACACACACACACACACACACACACACACACACACACACACACACACACACACACACACACACACACACACACACACACACACACACACACACACACACACACACACACACACACACACACACACACACACACACACACACACACACACACACACACACACACACACACACACACACACACACACACACACACACACACACACACACACACACACACACACACACACACACACACACACACACACACACACACACACACACACACACACACACACACACACACACACACACACACACACACACACACACACACACACACACACACACACACACACACACACACACACACACACACACACACACACACACACACACACACGCGCACACACCACAGTGCTAGCTTGCTGGGACATGCTGCATGTGCTGCTCTGTCGAACACATTATCTCAAAACATAGCAATACGCGTTGAATCACATCTCTTTTCAAGTATCAAACAAACTGCGTCACTATTCATAAACAAAACCGAACGTTGGGCTTTTCTTTTTGAGGACCGTACTACAGCCGGCCGGTGTCCTGACCTGAGGTTGCCGCCGCCTTCGCTGATCTCGTGCTGTAGTCCGGCGGCCAGTCCCTTGACGAACGTCTTAAGGTGAGAGTGCTCCAGCGCCATCCACACCCGGTCATCCGAGTACTGATCGAACGGGTCCAGGTTCTGACGCAGTGAGCCAGAGAACAGCACCGGGTCCTGTGTAGGAGGAGAAACACACAGCCGTCGGTACCGCAGCGACGGCATACAGCGACGATAGAGAGACGCCACGGAGACGGCACGGAGACGGCCGGGCTCCCCGGGCTCCGTGAGACGGCTCACTGGTGTCGCAACGACGGCATACAGAGACGATAGAGAGACGCCACGGAGACGCCACGGAGACGGCCGGGCTCTCCCCGGGCTCTCCGTGAGACAGCTCACTGGTGCCGCAGACGATAGAGACGCCACGGAGACGGCCGGGCTCCCCCCGGGCTCTCCGTGAGACGGCTCACTGGTGCCGCAGACGATAGAGAGACGCCACGGAGACGGCCGGGCTCCCCCGGGCTCTCCGTGAGACAGCTCACTGGTGCCGCAGACGATAGAGAGACGCCACGGAGACGGCCGGGCTCCCCCCGGGCTCTCCGTGAGACGGCTCACTGGTGCCGCAGACGATAGAGAGACGCCACGGAGACGGCCGGGCTCCCCCGGGCTCTCCGTGAGACGGCTCACTGGTGCCGCAGACGATAGAGAGACGCCACGGAGACGGCCGGGCTCCCCCCGGGCTCTCCGTGAGACGGCTCACTGGTGTCTGTCTGCCTGATCACCAGCAGACAGCTGCGGCTCTCCCGGCGCCATCACAAACACTCAGCGCCATCACAAACCACGCCTTCCAATAACTAGGTACCGCTACTGCACCATCTCCTAACAACAGCACACAGCAACCCCCCCCCCCCCTCGACCAAATCCCAACCCCAATCCTACCCACCTGAGGGATGATGGTGATCTTGGCCCGCAGCCCCCTCCCCTAGACCAAATCTCTACCCCAATCCTACCCACCTGAGGGATGATGGTGATCTTGGCCCGCAGCCCCCCTCCCCTAGACCGAAGATCTACCCCAATCCTACCCACCTGAGGGATGATGGTGATCTTGGCCCGCAGGTCGTGCAGACCAATGTCGCTGATCTTGATGCCGTCCAAGGTGATGTCTCCGGCCGCCGCCTCGATGATACGGAACAGCGACAGCGTCAGCGACGACTTGCCGGCGCCAGTGCGGCCTACGATGCCGACCTTCTCCCCACCAGCGATGTCGGCATCAATACCCTTCAGTACCAGGTCCAGGCCGGGCCGGTAGCGGGTCTGGTAGTTGTTGAATTGCACGCGGCCGCTCTGCGGCCACTCGGCTGGCGGGCGCGGCTTGCTCTCGTTCACCCAGGCGGCCTCCTGCGGCGTCTCAGAGTATTCCTTGATTCGTTCCACGGCCACGATGTTGGTCTCGACGTCGGAGGTCATGCGGACGAGCCAGTTGAGCGTCTGCGTCACCTGCATGGCGTAGGAGACGGACATGCCGACCAGTCCGACGTCGATGGAGTCGCGGGCCAGCACGGCGAACAGCGAGGCGAAGAAGGTGATGCAGGTGCCAATCATGTCCAGACGGAACGACAGCCACCTGGCGAGCGACACAGCAGCAGGGTGTCAGCGATCAGAGGTCAGAGGTCGGGGGTCCCGAGCCCAGCTGGGGCGGTGCGAGGGTCAGTAGTGAGCCGGGAACCCGCGCAGCGACGCGACGACTAATGACTAATGACTAATGACGCGACGATGCGACGACGACTATAATGACGCGACGACTAATGACTAATGACGACTAATGACTAATGACGCGACGATGCGACGACGACTATAATGACGCGACGACTAATGACTAATGACGACTAATGACTAATGACGACTAATGACTAATGACGACTAATGACTAATGACGACTAATGACTAATGACGACTAATGACTAATGACGACTAATGACTAATGACGACTAATGACTAATGACGACTAATGACTAATGACGACTAATGACTAATGACGACTAATGACTAATGACGACTAATGACTAATGACGACTAATGACTAATGAATAATGACGACTAATGACTAATGACGACTAATGACTAATGACGACTAATGACTAATGACGCGACGATGCGACGACGACTATAATGACGCGACGACTAATGACTAATGACGACTAATGACTAATGACGCGACGATGCGACGACGACTATAATGACGCGACGACTAATGACTAATGACGACTAATGACTAATGACGCGACGATGCGACGACGACTATAATGACGCGACGACTAATGACTAATGACGACTAATGACTAATGACGCGACGATGCGACGACGACTATAATGACGCGACGACTAATGACTAATGACGACTAATGACTAATGACGACTAATGACTAATGACGACTAATGACTAATGACGACTAATGACTAATGACGACTAATGACTAATGACGACTAATGACTAATGACTAATGACGACTAATGACTAATGACGACTAATGACTAATGACGACTAATGACTAATGACTAATGACTAATGACTAATGACGACTAATGACTAATGACTAATGACTAATGACTAATGACTAATGACGACTAATGACGACTAATGACTAATGACGACTAATGACTAATGACTAATGACTAATGACGACTAATGACTAATGACTAATGACTAATGACGACTAATGACTAATGACTAATGACGACTAATGACTAATGACTAATGACTAATGACGACTAATGACTAATGACTAATGACGACTAATGACGACTAATGACTAATGACGACTAATGACTAATGACTAATGACTAATGACGACTAATGACTAATGACTAATGACTAATGACGACTAATGACTAATGACTAATGACGACTAATGACTAATGACTAATGACTAATGACGACTAATGACTAATGACTAATGACGACTAATGACGACTAATGACTAATGACGACTAATGACTAATGACTAATGACGACTAATGACTAATGACGACTAATGACTAATGACGACTAATGACTAATGACGACTAATGACTAATGATGCCAAGCACGGCAGTCAACGGCAACGCTGAGCCACCAGAGAGTTAGCATTCCCTCGCCTGGCTCTCCACTGTATTCGTGTCCAAAAACCACCAGCATTTCCTTACAATGATCGCTAGTAACGGTCACTTTAGTACCCAGCAGTCCGAAGCACCCTGGCCACCGTACACAGCAGGGTTCGGCTTACACAGCGGCGGTGCACAGCAGTTAAGGTGGCAAGGCTAGTCTGTGGGGGTGATCAGGCTGAACGGCAGCTCACCTGTTAGCCACCATGGACGGGTAGTAGCAGACCTGGTTGTCGTCCACCTTCTCCTCCGACTGCACCATGAAGTCGTTAGACTTGCCGTACGCGCGGATCGTCGTGGCACCTGACACACACGACCAGAGGAGGCGTCAGTCACACAGCCAGCATTGAGCGGGACACAATACAGCCCGCCACACCACGTGGCACACACGACCAGAGGAGGCGTCAGTCACACAGCCAGCATTGAGCGGGACACAATACAGCCCGCCACACCACGTGGCACACACGACCAGAGGAGGCGTCAGTCACACAGCCAGCATTGAGCGGGACACAATACAGCCCGCCACACCACGTGGCACACACGACCAGAGGAGGCGTCAGTGACACAGCCAGCATTGAGCGGCACACAATACAGCCCGCCACACCACGTGGCACACACGACCAGAGGAGGCGTCAGTCACACAGCCAGCGTTGAGCGGGACACAATACAGCCCGCCACACCACGTGGCACACACGACCAGAGGAGGCGTCAGTGACACAGCCAGCATTGAGCGGCACACAATACAGCCAGCCACACCACGTGGCACACACGACCAGAGGAGGCGTCAGTCACACAGCCAGCGTTGAGCGGGACACAATACAGCCCGCCACACCACGTGGCACACACGACCAGAGGAGGCGTCAGTCACACAGCCAGCATTGGGCGGGACACAATACAGCCCGCCACACCACGTGGCACACAACTGCAGTTGGCGTCCGTGCAGCTGGCCCAGCAATCGGGCCAGAATTGCCGCTTCACGGGCACGCCAGTGCGGCTGGCGGCGCGATTTTAACACAGCGCTGAACGATCGCCTTGCAAAGGCCGTGGACGAGAGACGGACACACGGAGTCATTAGCTGGTCAGAGGCAGGTAAAGGCAGTGTTTAGAGCTGAGTGTCGCCGCTGCCGCCAGTCTGCCTATGGTAACATTACCCACGCCAGTCTGCCTATGGTAACATTACCCACGCCAGTCTGACAATGGTAACATTACCCACGGCAGTCTGCCTATGGTAACATTACCAACGCCAGTCTGACAATGGTAACATTACCCACGCCAGTCTGCCTATGGTAACATTACCCCCGCCAGTCTGACAATGGTAACATTACCCACGGCAGTCTGCCTATGGTAACATTACCAACGCCAGCCTGCATATGGTAACATTACCCACGCCAGTCTGCCTATGGTAACATTACCCACGCCAGTCTGCCAATGGTAACATTACCCACGCCAGTCTGCCTATGGTAACATTACCCACGCCAGTCTGCCTATGATAACATTACCCACGCCAGCCTGCCTATGGTAACATTACCCATGCCAGTCTGCCTATGGTAACATTACCCACGCCAGTCTGCCAATGGTAACATTACCCACGTCAGTCTGCCTATGGTAACATTACCCACGCCAGTCTGCCTATGATAACATTACCCACGCCAGTCTGCCTAGGTAACATTACCCACGCCAGTCTGCCTATGGTAACATTAACCACGCCAGTTTGCCTATGGTAACATTATCCACGCCAGTCTGCCAATGGTAACATTACCCACGCCAGTTTGCCTATGGTAACATTATCCACGCCAGTCTGCCAATGGTAACATTACCCACGCCAGTTTGCCTATGGTAACATTATCCACGCCAGTCTGCCAATGGTAACATTACCCACGCCAGTTTGCCTATGGTAACATTACCCACGCTAGTTTGCCTATGGTAACATTACCCACGCTAGTCTGCATATGGTAACATTACCCACGCCAGTCTGCCTAGGTAACATTACCCACGCCAGTCTGCCTATGGTAACATTACCCACGCCAGTCTGCCAATGGTAACATTACCCATGCCAGTCTGCCAATGGTAACATTACCCACGCCAGTCTGACAATGGTAACATTACCCACGCCAGTCTGCCTAGGTAACATTACCAACGCCAGCCTGCCTATGGTAACATTATCCACGCCAGTCTGCCAATGGTAACATTACCCACGCCAGTTTGCCTATGGTAACATTATCCACGCCAGTCTGCCAATGGTAACATTACCCACGCCAGTTTGCCTATGGTAACATTACCCACGCTAGTTTGCCTATGGTAACATTACCCACGCTAGTTTGCCTATGGTAACATTACCCACGCCAGTCTGCCTATGGCAACATTAACCACGCCAGTTTGCCTATGGTAACATTACCCACGCTAGTCTGCATATGGTAACATTACCCACGCCAGCCTGCCTATGGTAACATTACCCACGCCAGTCTGCCTAGGTAACATTACCCACGCCAGTCTGCCTATGGTAACATTAACCACGCCAGTTTGCCTATGGTAACATTATCCACGCCAGTCTGCCAATGGTAACATTACCCACGCCAGTTTGCCTATGGTAACATTATCCACGCCAGTCTGCCAATGGTAACATTACCCACGCCAGTTTTGTTTGTTTGTTTGTTGGGGCTTAAGGGCGCGACGACTGCATGGTCAATTTGCGGCCAGTTTGTCTATGGTAACATTACCCACGCTAGTTTGCCTATGGTAACATTACCCACGCTAGTCTGCATATGGTAACATTACCCACGCTAGTTTGCCTATGGTAACATTACCCACGCCAGTCTGCCTATGGTAACATTAACCACGCCAGTTTGCCTATGGTAACATTATCCACGCCAGTCTGCCAATGGTAACATTACCCACGCCAGTTTGCCTATGGTAACATTATCCACGCCAGTCTACCAATGGTAACATTACCCACGCCAGTTTGCCTATGGTAACATTACCCACGCTAGTTTGCCTATGGTAACATTACCCACGCTAGTCTGCATATGTTAACATTACCCACGCCAGTCTGCCTAGGTAACATTACCCACGCCAGTCTGCCTATGGTAACATTACCCACACCAGTCTGCCAATGGTAACATTACCCACGCTAGTCTGTCAATGGTAACATTACCCACGCCAGTCTGACAATGGTAACATTACCCACGCCAGTCTGCCTAGGTAACATTACCAACGCCAGCCTGCCTATGGTAACATTACCCACGCCAGTCTGCCAATGGTAACATTACCCACGCCAGTCTGCCTATGGTAACATTACCCACGCCAGTCTGCCTATGGTAACATTACCCACGCCAGTTTGCCTATGGTAACATTACCACTCACCGGTGATGGTCTCAGAGAAGTGCGAGTAGATCGGAGAGCGGGAGACGGACTCGAGACGCTTCAGCTGCCGCGACGTCGCCACGTACACCATCTGGGGAGGAGCAGCGGCCGGACGGTCAGCTGTCAGGTGTGTCGGCTGTCAGGTGGCAGCTGACAGGTGTGTCGGCTGTCAGCTGTCAGGTGTGTCGGCTGTCAGCTGTCAGGTGTCAGGTGTCGGCTGTCAGGTGTCGGCTGTCAGGTGTCAGCTGTCAGGTGTCAGCTGTCAGGTGTCAGCTGTCAGGTGTGTCGGCTGGACCACGATGCCCAGCCGGCACGCCTCACGGCTCACGGCTCACGGCTCACGGCTCACGGCTCACGCCTCACGGCTCACGGCTCACGGCTCACGGCTCACGGCTCACGGCTCACGCCTCACGGCTCACGGCTCACGGTGGGATGGCTTAGTCGGGTACTGACAACTGGAGGCTATCAGGCAGCACGAGCACCCCGATCACGATGATCATATGATCAGCAGATAAGTGCGTTCCGTTAACATGACAAAAGTTCAGTTCCAGAAGACGTATTGTCATTATCCTTCCAGATCATTGGGATTTGCTAGTGGCTGGTAGTCAAACGTGCAACAAAAACACAATTGTATAGTCTGAATGGTTTGAGTGGGTGGCTCCAGGCCTGGGTGCCCGCTAAGCCGAGCTCGTGCGTACTAGCACCACGGTCCCACCACCCAGCCCCATACGTCCGCGCCCGGTTCACCGCTAATGAGTTTGGTCGGAAAGTTTAACATGCCGCAGATAGATGGCGACACGGTGACTCATTGCCTCGCAACCACAATAACCAGCCATACACACACTGAGTACACTACATAGGGGAACAGTCAGCTCCGCAGCAGATGTCTCATATCAGAAGGAAGCAGCTGACCGGCCTGACCGGCCTGACTGACCTGCATGAAATAGTAGACTCCCAGCAGCGGTATCACCACGGCCAAGAAGATGGGCGTGGCGTAGCAGATGGCGAAGAACGTCCCCAGCACCTGGCAGGACGCGAATCACGGGGCGGGTCAGTTACAGGTCTGCACTGCTGCCCGGAGACGGATCATACCGCGAGCTGCACTGCTGCCCGGAGACGGATCATAGAGACGGATCATACCGCGAGCTACACTGCTGCCCGGAGACAGATCATACCGCGAGCTACACTGCTGCCCGGAGACGGATCATAGAGACGGATCATACCGCGAGCTGCACTGCTGCCCGGAGACGGATCATAGAGACGGATCATACCGCGAGCTGCACTGCTGCCCGGAGACGGATCATAGAGACGGATCATACCGCGAGCTACACTGCTGCCCGGAGACAGATCATACCGCGAGCTACACTGCTGCCCGGAGACGGATCATAGAGACGGATCATACCGCGAGCTACACTGCTGCCCGGAGACGGATCATACCGCGAGCTGCACTGCTGCCCGGAGACGGATCATACCGCGAGCTGCACTGCTGCCCGGAGACGGATCATACCGCGAGCTACACTGCTGCCCGGAGACGGATCATACCGCGAGCTGCACTGCTGCCCGGAGACGGATCATACCGCGAGCTACACTGCTGCCCGGAGACGGATCATACCGCGAGCTGCACTGCTGCCCGGAGACGGATCATACCGCGAGCTACACTGCTGCCCGGAGACGGACCATACCGCGAGCTGCACTGCTGCCCGGAGACGGATCATACCGCGAGCTGCACTGCTGCCCGGAGACGGATCATACCGCGAGCTGCACTGCTGCCCGGAGACGGATCATAGAGACGGATCAAACCGCGAGCTACACTACTGCCCGGAGACGGATCATACCGCGAGCTACACTGCTGCCCGGAGACGGATCATACCGCGAGCTGCACTGCTGCCCGGAGACGGATCATACCGCGAGCTGCACTGCTGCCCGGAGACGGATCATACCGCGAGCTACACTGCTGCCCGGAGACGGATCATAGAGACGGATCATACCGCGAGCTGCACTGCTGCCCGGAGACGGATCATATAGACGGATCATACCGCGAGCTACACTGCTGCCCGGAGACGGATCATACCGCGAGCTACACTGCTGCCCGGAGACGGATCATACCGCGAGCTACACTGCTGCCCGGAGACGGATCATACCGCGAGCTACACTGCTGCCCGGAGACGGATCATACCGCGAGCTACACTGCTGCCCGGAGACGGATCATACCGCGAGCTACACTGCTGCCCGGAGACGGATCATACCGCGAGCTACACTGCTGCCCGGAGACGGGTCAGACCACGAGCTGCACTGCTGCCAGGAGACGGATCATAGAGACGGATCATACCGCGAGCTGCACTGCTGCCCGGAGACGGATCATAGAGACGGATCATACCGCGAGCTACACTGCTGCCCGGAGACGGATCATAGAGACGGATCATACCGCGAGCTACACTGCTGCCCGGAGACAGATCATACCGCGAGCTGCACTGCTGCCCGGAGACGGATCATACCGCGAGCTACATTGCTGCCCGGAGACGGATCATACCGCGAGCTACACTGCTGCCCGGAGACGGATCATAGAGACGGATCATACCGCGAGCTACACTGCTGCCCGGAGACAGATCATACCGCGAGCTGCACTGCTGCCCGGAGACGGATCATACCGCGAGCTACATTGCTGCCCGGAGACGGATCATACCGCGAGCTGCACTGCTGCCCGGAGACGGATCATACCGCGAGCTACACTGCTGCCCGGAGACGGATCATACCACGAGCTACACTGCTGCCCGGAGACGGATCATACCGCGAGCTGCACTGCTGCCCGGAGACGGATCATACCGCGAGCTGCACTGCTGCCCGGAGACGGATCATACCGCGAGCTGCACTGCTGCCCGGAGACGGATCATACCGCGAGCTACACTGCTGCCCGGAGACGGATCATACCGCGAGCTACACTGCTGCCCGGAGACGGATCATAGAGACGGATCATACCGCGAGCTACACTGCTGCCCGGAGACGGATCATACCGCGAGCTGCACTGCTGCCCGGAGACGGATCATACCGCGAGCTGCACTGCTGCCCGGAGACGGATCATACCGCGAGCTGCACTGCTGCCCGGAGACGGATCATACCGCGAGCTGCACTGCTGCCCGGAGACGGATCATAGAGACGGATCATACCGCGAGCTACACTGCTGCCCGGAGACGGATCATACCGCGAGCTACACTGCTGCCCGGAGACGGATCATACCGCGAGCTGCACTGCTGCCCGGAGACGGATCATACCGCGAGCTACACTGCTGCCCGGAGACGGATCATACCGCGAGCTACACTGCTGCCCGGAGACGGATCATACCGCGAGCTACACTGCTGCCCGGAGACGGATCATACCGCGAGCTACACTGCTGCCCGGAGACGGATCATACCGCGAGCTGCACTGCTGCCCGGAGACGGATCATACCGCGAGCTACACTGCTGCCCGGAGACGGATCATACCGCGAGCTACACTGCTGCCCGGAGACGGATCATACCGCGAGCTACACTGCTGCCCGGAGACGGATCATACCGCGAGCTGCACTGCTGCCCGGAGACGGATCATACCGCGAGCTACACTGCTGCCCGGAGACGGATCATACCGCGAGCTACACTGCTGCCCGGAGACGGATCATACCGCGAGCTGCACTGCTGCCCGGAGACGGATCATACCGCGAGCTGCACTGCTGCCCGGAGACGGATCATAGAGACGGATCAAACCGCGAGCTACACTACTGCCCGGAGACGGATCATACCGCGAGCTGCACTGCTGCCCGGAGACGGATCATACCGCGAGCTGCACTGCTGCCCGGAGACGGATCATAGAGACGGATCAAACCGCGAGCTACACTACTGCCCGGAGACGGATCATACCGCGAGCTACACTGCTGCCCGGAGACGGATCATACCGCGAGCTGCACTGCTGCCCGGAGACGGATCATACCGCGAGCTGCACTGCTGCCCGGAGACGGATCATACCGCGAGCTGCACTGCTGCCCGGAGACGGATCATACCGCGAGCTACACTGCTGCCCGGAGACGGATCATAGAGACGGATCATACCGCGAGCTGCACTGCTGCCCGGAGACGGATCATATAGACGGATCATACCGCGAGCTACACTGCTGCCCGGAGACGGATCATACCGCGAGCTACACTGCTGCCCGGAGACGGATCATACCGCGAGCTGCACTGCTGCCCGGAGACGGATCATACCGCGAGCTACACTGCTGCCCGGAGACGGATCATAGAGACGGATCATACCGCGAGCTGCACTGCTGCCCGGAGACGGATCATATAGACGGATCATACCGCGAGCTACACTGCTGCCCGGAGACGGATCATACCGCGAGCTACACTGCTGCCCGGAGACGGATCATACCGCGAGCTACACTGCTGCCCGGAGACGGATCATACCGCGAGCTACACTGCTGCCCGGAGACGGATCATACCGCGAGCTACACTGCTGCCCGGAGACGGATCATACCGCGAGCTGCACTGCTGCCCGGAGACGGATCATACCGCGAGCTACACTGCTGCCCGGAGACGGATCATACCGCGAGCTGCACTGCTGCCCGGAGACGGATCGTACCGCGAGCTGCACTGCTGCCCGGAGACGGATCATAGAGACGGATCATACCGCGAGCTGCACTGCTGCCCGGAGACGGATCATACCGCGAGCTACACTGCTGCCCGGAGACGGATCATACCGCGAGCTGCACTGCTGCCCGGGGACGGATCATAGAGACGGATCATACCGCGAGCTACACTGCTGCCCGGAGACGGATCATACCGCGAGCTGCACTGCTGCCCGGAGACGGATCATACCGCGAGCTGCACTGCTGCCCGGAGACGGATCATATAGACGGATCATACCGCGAGCTACACTGCTGCCCGGAGACGGATCATACCGCGAGCTGCACTGCTGCCCGGAGACGGATCATACCGCGAGCTACACTGCTGCCCGGAGACGGATCATACCGCGAGCTACACTGCTGCCCGGAGACGGATCATACCGCGAGCTGCACTGCTGCCCGGAGACGGATCATACCGCGAGCTGCACTGCTGCCCGGAGACGGATCATACCGCGAGCTACACTGCTGCCCGGAGACGGATCATACCGCGAGCTGCACTGCTGCCCGGAAACAGATCATAGAGACGGATCATACCGCGAGCTGCACTGCTGCCCGGAGACGGATCATAGAGACGGATCATACCGCGAGCTGCACTGCTGCCCGGAGACGGATCATAGAGACGGATCATACCGCGAGCTGCACTGCTGCCCGGAGACGGATCATACCGCGAGCTACACTGCTGCCCGGAGACGGATCATACCACGAGCTACACTGCTGCCCGGAGACGGATCATAGAGACGGATCATACCGCGAGCTGCACTGCTGCCCGGAGACGGATCATACCGCGAGCTACACTGCTGCCCGGAGACGGATCATACCACGAGCTACACTGCTGCCCGGAGACGGATCATAGAGACGGATCATACCGCGAGCTACACTGCTGCCCGGAGACGGATCATACCGCGAGCTGCACTGCTGCCCGGAGACGGATCATAGAGACGGATCATACCGCGAGCTGCACTGCTGCCCGGAGACGGATCATACCGCGAGCAGCACTGCTGCCCGGAGACGGATCATAGAGAAGGATCATACCGCGAGCTGCACTGCTGCCCGGAGACGGATCATACCGCGAGCAGCACTGCTGCCCGGAGACGGATCATACCGCGAGCTGCACTGCTGCCCGGAGACGGATCATACCGCGAGCTACACTGCTGCCCGGAGACGGATCATACCGCGAGCTACACTGCTGCCCGGAGACGGATCATACCGCGAGCTGCACTGCTGCCCGGAGACGGATCATACCGCGAGCTGCACTGCTGCCCGGAGACGGATCATACCGCGAGCTACACTGCTGCCCGGAGACGGATCATACCGCGAGCTACACTGCTGCCCGGAGACGGATCATACCGCGAGCTGCACTGCTGCCCGGAGACGGATCATACCGCGAGCTACACTGCTGCCCGGAGACGGATCGTACCGCGAGCTACACTGCTGCCCGGAGACGGATCATACCGCGAGCTACACTGCTGCCCGGAGACGGATCATACCGCGAGCTACACTGCTGCCCGGAGACGGATCATAGAGACGGATCAAACCGCGAGCTACACTGCTGCCCGGAGACGGATCATACCGCGAGCGTGCTGCACTGCTGCCCGGAGACGGATCATACCGCGAGCTACACTGCTGCCCGGAGACGGATCATACCGCGAGCTACACTGCTGCCCGGAGACGGATCATACCGCGAGCTACACTGCTGCCCGGAGACGGATCATAGAGACGGATCAAACCGCGAGCTACACTGCTGCCCGGAGACGGATCATACCGCGAGCTGCACTGCTGCCCGGAGACGGATCATACCGCGAGCTACACTGCTGCCCGGAGACGGATCATAGAGACGGATCATACCGCGAGCTGCACTGCTGCCCGGAGACGGATCATACCGCGAGCTACACTGCTGCCCGGAGACGGATCATACCGCGAGCTGCACTGCTGCCCGGAGACGGATCATACCGCGAGCTGCACTGCTGCCCGGAGACGGATCATACCGCGAGCTACACTGCTGCCCGGAGACGGATCATAGAGACGGATCATACCGCGAGCTGCACTGCTGCCCGGAGACGGATCATATAGACGGATCATACCGCGAGCTACACTGCTGCCCGGAGACGGATCATACCGCGAGCTACACTGCTGCCCGGAGACGGATCATATCGCGAGCTGCACTGCTGCCCGGAGACGGATCATACCGCGAGCTACACTGCTGCCCGGAGACGGATCATAGAGACGGATCATACCGCGAGCTGCACTGCTGCCCGGATACGGATCATATAGACGGATCATACCGCGAGCTACACTGCTGCCCGGAGACGGATCATACCGCGAGCTACACTGCTGCCCGGAGACGGATCATACCGCGAGCTACACTGCTGCCCGGAGACGGATCATACCGCGAGCTACACTGCTGCCCGGAGACGGATCATACCGCGAGCTACACTGCTGCCGGAGACGGATCATACCGCGAGCTGCACTGCTGCCCGGAGACGGATCATACCGCGAGCTACACTGCTGCCCGGAGACGGATCATACCGCGAGCTGCACTGCTGCCCGGAGACGGATCGTACCGCGAGCTGCACTGCTGCCCGGAGACGGATCATAGAGACGGATCATACCGCGAGCTGCACTGCTGCCCGGAGACGGATCATACCGCGAGCTACACTGCTGCCCGGAGACGGATCATACCGCGAGCTGCACTGCTGCCCGGGGACGGATCATAGAGACGGATCATACCGCGAGCTACACTGCTGCCCGGAGACGGATCATACCGCGAGCTGCACTGCTGCCCGGAGACGGATCATACCGCGAGCTGCACTGCTGCCCGGAGACGGATCATATAGACGGATCATACCGCGAGCTACACTGCTGCCCGGAGACGGATCATACCGCGAGCTGCACTGCTGCCCGGAGACGGATCATACCGCGAGCTACACTGCTGCCCGGAGACGGATCATACCGCGAGCTGCACTGCTGCCCGGAAACAGATCATAGAGACGGATCATACCGCGAGCTGCACTGCTGCCCGGAGACGGATCATAGAGACGGATCATACCGCGAGCTGCACTGCTGCCCGGAGACGGATCATAGAGACGGATCATACCGCGAGCTGCACTGCTGCCCGGAGACGGATCATAGAGACGGATCATACCGCGAGCTGCACTGCTGCCCGGAGACGGATCATACCGCGAGCTACACTGCTGCCCGGAGACGGATCATACCACGAGCTACACTGCTGCCCGGAGACGGATCATAGAGACGGATCATACCGCGAGCTGCACTGCTGCCCGGAGACGGATCATACCGCGAGCTACACTGCTGCCCGGAGACGGATCATACCGCGAGCTGCACTGCTGCCCGGAGACGGATCATAGAGACGGATCATACCGCGAGCTGCACTGCTGCCCGGAGACGGATCATACCGCGAGCTGCACTGCTGCCCGGAGACGGATCATACCGCGAGCTACACTGCTGCCCGGAGACGGATCATACCGCGAGCTGCACTGCTGCCCGGAGACGGATCATAGAGAAGGATCATACCGCGAGCTGCACTGCTGCCCGGAGACGGATCATACCGCGAGCAGCACTGCTGCCCGGAGACGGATCATACCGCGAGCTGCACTGCTGCCCGGAGACGGATCATAGAGACGGATCATACCGCGAGCTACACTGCTGCCCGGAGACAGATCATACCGCGAGCTACACTGCTGCCCGGAGACGGATCATAGAGACGGATCATACCGCGAGCTGCACTGCTGCCCGGAGACGGATCATAGAGACGGATCATACCGCGAGCTGCACTGCTGCCCGGAGACGGATCATAGAGACGGATCATACCGCGAGCTACACTGCTGCCCGGAGACAGATCATACCGCGAGCTACACTGCTGCCCGGAGACGGATCATAGAGACGGATCATACCGCGAGCTACACTGCTGCCCGGAGACGGATCATACCGCGAGCTGCACTGCTGCCCGGAGACGGATCATAGAGACGGATCATACCGCGAGCTACACTGCTGCCCGGAGACAGATCATACCGCGAGCTACACTGCTGCCCGGAGACGGATCATAGAGACGGATCATACCGCGAGCTACACTGCTGCCCGGAGACGGATCATACCGCGAGCTACACTGCTGCCCGGAGACGGATCATACCGCGAGCTACACTGCTGCCCGGAGACGGATCATACCGCGAGCTGCACTGCTGCCCGGAGACGGATCATACCGCGAGCTGCACTGCTGCCCGGAGACGGATCATACCGCGAGCTACACTGCTGCCCGGAGACGGATCATACCGCGAGCTACACTGCTGCCCGGAGACGGACCATACCGCGAGCTGCACTGCTGCCCGGAGACGGATCATACCGCGAGCTGCACTGCTGCCCGGAGACGGATCATACCGCGAGCTGCACTGCTGCCCGGAGACGGATCATAGAGACGGATGCGAGCTACACTACTGCCCGGAGACGGATCATACCGCGAGCTACACTGCTGCCCGGAGACGGATCATACCGCGAGCTGCACTGCTGCCCGGAGACGGATCATACCGCGAGCTGCACTGCTGCCCGGAGACGGATCATACCGCGAGCTACACTGCTGCCGGAGACGGATCATAGAGACGGATCATACCGCGAGCTGCACTGCTGCCCGGAGACGGATCATATAGACGATCATACCGCGAGCTACACTGCTGCCCGGAGACGGATCATACCGCGAGCTACACTGCTGCCCGGAGACGGATCATACCGCGAGCTACACTGCTGCCCGGAGACGGATCATACCGCGAGCTACACTGCTGCCCGGAGACGGATCATACCGCGAGCTACACTGCTGCCCGGAGACGGATCATACCGCGAGCTACACTGCTGCCCGGAGACGGATCATACCGCGAGCTACACTGCTGCCCGGAGACGGGTCAGACCACGAGCTGCACTGCTGCCCGGAGACGGATCATAGAGACGGATCATACCGCGAGCTGCACTGCTGCCCGGAGACGGATCATAGAGACGGATCATACCGCGAGCTACACTGCTGCCCGGAGACGGATCATAGAGACGGATCATACCGCGAGCTACACTGCTGCCCGGAGACAGATCATACCGCGAGCTGCACTGCTGCCCGGAGACGGATCATACCGCGAGCTACATTGCTGCCCGGAGACGGATCATACCGCGAGCTACACTGCTGCCCGGAGACGGATCATAGAGACGGATCATACCGCGAGCTACACTGCTGCCCGGAGACAGATCATACCGCGAGCTGCACTGCTGCCCGGAGACGGATCATACCGCGAGCTATATTGCTGCCCGGAGACGGATCATACCGCGAGCTGCACTGCTGCCCGGAGACGGATCATACTGCGAGCTACACTGCTGCCCGGAGACGGATCATACCACGAGCTACACTGCTGCCCGGAGACGGATCATACCGCGAGCTGCACTGCTGCCCGGAGACGGATCATACCGCGAGCTGCACTGCTGCCGGAGACGGATCATACCGCGAGCTGCACTGCTGCCCGGAGACGGATCATACCGCGAGCTACACTGCTGCCCGGAGACGGATCATACCGCGAGCTACACTGCTGCCCGGAGACGGATCATAGAGACGGATCATACCGCGAGCTACACTGCTGCCCGGAGACGGATCATACCGCGAGCTGCACTGCTGCCCGGAGACGGATCATACCGCGAGCTGCACTGCTGCCCGGAGACGGATCATACCGCGAGCTACACTGCTGCCCGGTGACGGATCATACCGCGAGCTGCACTGCTGCCCGGAGACGGGATCATACCGCGAGCTGCACTGCTGCCCGGAGACGGATCATAGAGACGGATCATACCGCGAGCTACACTGCTGCCCGGAGACGGATCATACCGCGAGCTACACTGCTGCCCGGAGACGGATCATACCGCGAGCTGCACTGCTGCCCGGAGACGGATCATACCGCGAGCTACACTGCTGCCCGGAGACGGATCATACCGCGAGCTACACTGCTGCCCGGAGACGGATCATACCGCGAGCTACACTGCTGCCCGGAGACGGATCATACCGCGAGCTACACTGCTGCCCGGAGACGGATCATACCGCGAGCTGCACTGCTGCCCGGAGACGGATCATACCGCGAGCTACACTGCTGCCCGGAGACGGATCATAGAGACGGATCATACCGCGAGCTGCACTGCTGCCCGGAGACGGATCATAGACGGATCATACCGCGAGCTACACTGCTGCCCGGAGACGGATCATACCGCGAGCTACACTGCTGCCCGGAGACGATCATACCGCGAGCTACACTGCTGCCCGGAGACGGATCATACCGCGAGCTACACTGCTGCCCGGAGACGGATCATACCGCGAGCTACACTGCTGCCCGGAGACGGATCATACCGCGAGCTGCACTGCTGCCCGGAGACGGATCATACCGCGAGCTACACTGCTGCCCGGAGACGGATCATACCGCGAGCTGCACTGCTGCCCGGAGACGGATCGTACCGCGAGCTGCACTGCTGCCCGGAGACGGATCATAGAGACGGATCATACCGCGAGCTGCACTGCTGCCCGGAGACGGATCATACCGCGAGCTACACTGCTGCCCGGAGACGGATCATACCGCGAGCTGCACTGCTGCCCGGGGACGGATCATAGAGACGGATCATACCGCGAGCTACACTGCTGCCCGGAGACGGATCATACCGCGAGCTGCACTGCTGCCCGGAGACGGATCATACCGCGAGCAGCACTGCTGCCCGGAGACGGATCATACCGCGAGCTACACTGCTGCCCGGAGACGGATCATACCGCGAGCTACACTGCTGCCCGGAGACGGATCATACCGCGAGCTACACTGCTGCCCGGAGACGGATCATACCGCGAGCTGCACTGCTGCCCGGAGACGGATCATACCGCGAGCTACACTGCTGCCCGGAGACGGATCGTACCGCGAGCTACACTGCTGCCCGGAGACGGATCATACCGCGAGCTACACTGCTGCCCGGAGACGGATCATACCGCGAGCTACACTGCTGCCCGGAGACGGATCATAGAGACGGATCAAACCGCGAGCTACACTGCTGCCCGGAGACGGATCATACCGCGAGCGTGCTGCACTGCTGCCCGGAGACGGATCATACCGCGAGCTACACTGCTGCCCGGAGACGGATCATACCGCGAGCTACACTGCTGCCCGGAGACGGATCATACCGCGAGCTACACTGCTGCCCGGAGACGGATCATAGAGACGGATCAAACCGCGAGCTACACTGCTGCCCGGAGACGGATCATACCGCGAGCTGCACTGCTGCCCGGAGACGGATCATACCGCGAGCTACACTGCTGCCCGGAGACGGACCATAGAGGACGGATCATACCGCGAGCTGCACTGCTGCCCGGAGACGGATCATACCGCGAGCTACACTGCTGCCCGGAGACGGATCATACCGCGAGCTGCACTGCTGCCCGGAGACGGATCATACCGCGAGCTGCACTGCTGCCCGGAGACGGATCATACCGCGAGCTACACTGCTGCCCGGAGACGGATCATAGAGACGGATCATACCGCGAGCTGCACTGCTGCCCGGAGACGGATCATATAGGACGGATCATACCGCGAGCTACACTGCTGCCCGGAGACGGATCATACCGCGAGCTACACTGCTGCCCGGAGACGGATCATATCGCGAGCTGCACTGCTGCCCGGAGACGGATCATACCGCGAGCTACACTGCTGCCCGGAGACGGATCATAGAGACGGATCATACCGCGAGCTGCACTGCTGCCCGGAGACGGATCATATAGACGGATCATACCGCGAGCTACACTGCTGCCCGGAGACGGATCATACCGCGAGCTACACTGCTGCCCGGAGACGGATCATACCGCGAGCTACACTGCTGCCCGGAGACGGATCATACCGCGAGCTGCACTGCTGCCCGGAGACGGATCATACCGCGAGCTACACTGCTGCCCGGAGACGGATCATACCGCGAGCTGCACTGCTGCCCGGAGACGGATCGTACCGCGAGCTGCACTGCTGCCCGGAGACGGATCATAGAGACGGATCATACCGCGAGCTGCACTGCTGCCCGGAGACGGATCATACCGCGAGCTACACTGCTGCCCGGAGACGGATCATACCGCGAGCTGCACTGCTGCCCGGGGACGGATCATAGAGACGGATCATACCGCGAGCTACACTGCTGCCCGGAGACGGATCATACCGCGAGCTGCACTGCTGCCCGGAGACGGATCATACCGCGAGCTGCACTGCTGCCCGGAGACGGATCATATAGACGGATCATACCGCGAGCTACACTGCTGCCCGGAGACGGATCATACCGCGAGCTGCACTGCTGCCCGGAGACGGATCATACCGCGAGCTACACTGCTGCCCGGAGACGGATCATACCGCGAGCTGCACTGCTGCCCGGAAACAGATCATAGAGACGGATCATACCGCGAGCTGCACTGCTGCCCGGAGACGGATCATAGAGACGGATCATACCGCGAGCTGCACTGCTGCCCGGAGACGGATCATAGAGACGGATCATACCGCGAGCTGCACTGCTGCCCGGAGACGGATCATAGAGACGGATCATACCGCGAGCTGCACTGCTGCCCGGAGACGGATCATACCGCGAGCTACACTGCTGCCCGGAGACGGATCATACCACGAGCTACACTGCTGCCCGGAGACGGATCATAGAGACGGATCATACCGCGAGCTGCACTGCTGCCCGGAGACGGATCATACCGCGAGCTACACTGCTGCCCGGAGACGGATCATACCGCGAGCTGCACTGCTGCCCGGAGACGGATCATAGAGACGGATCATACCGCGAGCTGCACTGCTGCCCGGAGACGGATCATACCGCGAGCTGCACTGCTGCCCGGAGACGGATCATACCGCGAGCTACACTGCTGCCCGGAGACGGATCATACCGCGAGCTGCACTGCTGCCCGGAGACGGATCATAGAGAAGGATCATACCGCGAGCTGCACTGCTGCCCGGAGACGGATCATACCGCGAGCAGCACTGCTGCCCGGAGACGGATCATACCGCGAGCTGCACTGCTGCCCGGAGACGGATCATACCGCGAGCTACACTGCTGCCCGGAGACGGATCATACCGCGAGCTACACTGCTGCCCGGAGACGGATCATACCGCGAGCTGCACTGCTGCCCGGAGACGGATCATACCGCGAGCTGCACTGCTGCCCGGAGACGGATCATACCGCGAGCTACACTGCTGCCCGGAGACGGATCATACCGCGAGCTACACTGCTGCCCGGAGACGGATCATACCGCGAGCTACACTGCTGCCCGGAGACGGATCATAGAGACGGATCAAACCGCGAGCTACACTGCTGCCCGGAGACGGATCATACCGCGAGCGTGCTGCACTGCTGCCCGGAGACGGATCATACCGCGAGCTACACTGCTGCCCGGAGACGGATCATACCGCGAGCTACACTGCTGCCCGGAGACGGATCATACCGCGAGCTACACTGCTGCCCGGAGACGGATCATAGAGACGGATCAAACCGCGAGCTACACTGCTGCCCGGAGACGGATCATACCGCGAGCTGCACTGCTGCCCGGAGACGGATCATACCGCGAGCTGCACTGCTGTCCGGAGACGGATCATACCGCGAGCTGCACTGCTGCCCGGAGACGGATCATACCGCGAGCTACACTGCTGCCCGGAGACGGATCATACCGCGAGCTGCACTGCTGTCCGGAGACGGATCATACCGCGAGCTGCACTGCTGCCCGGAGACGGATCATACCGCGAGCTGCACTGCTGCCCGGAGACGGATCATACCGCGAGCTACACTGCTGCCCGGAGACGGATCATACCGCGAGCTGCACTGCTGTCCGGAGACGGATCATACCGCGAGCTGCACTGCTGCCCGGAGACGGATCATACCGCGAGCTACACTGCTGCCCGGAGACGGATCATACCGCGAGCTGCACTGCTGCCCGGAAACAGATCATAGAGACGGATCATACCGCGAGCTGCACTGCTGCCCGGAGACGGATCATACCGCGAGCTACACTGCTGCCCGGAGACGGATCATAGAGACGGATCATACCGCGAGCTGCACTGCTGCCCGGAGACGGATCATAGAGACGGATCATACCGCGAGCTACACTGCTGCCCGGAGACGGATCATAGAGACGGATCATACCGCGAGCTACACTGCTGCCCGGAGACAGATCATACCGCGAGCTGCACTGCTGCCCGGAGACGGATCATACCGCGAGCTACATTGCTGCCCGGAGACGGATCATACCGCGAGCTACACTGCTGCCCGGAGACGGATCATAGAGACGGATCATACCGCGAGCTACACTGCTGCCCGGAGACAGATCATACCGCGAGCTGCACTGCTGCCCGGAGACGGATCATACCGCGAGCTACATTGCTGCCCGGAGACGGATCATACCGCGAGCTGCACTGCTGCCCGGAGACGGATCATACTGCGAGCTACACTGCTGCCCGGAGACGGATCATACCACGAGCTACACTGCTGCCCGGAGACGGATCATACCGCGAGCTGCACTGCTGCCCGGAGACGGATCATACCGCGAGCTGCACTGCTGCCCGGAGACGGATCATACCGCGAGCTGCACTGCTGCCCGGAGACGGATCATACCGCGAGCTACACTGCTGCCCGGAGACGGATCATACCGCGAGCTACACTGCTGCCCGGAGACGGATCATAGAGACGGATCATACCGCGAGCTACACTGCTGCCCGGAGACGGATCATACCGCGAGCTGCACTGCTGCCCGGAGACGGATCATACCGCGAGCTGCACTGCTGCCCGGAGACGGATCATACCGCGAGCTACACTGCTGCCCGGTGACGGATCATACCGCGAGCTGCACTGCTGCCCGGAGACGGATCATACCGCGAGCTGCACTGCTGCCCGGAGACGGATCATAGAGACGGATCATACCGCGAGCTACACTGCTGCCCGGAGACGGATCATACCGCGAGCTACACTGCTGCCCGGAGACGGATCATACCGCGAGCTGCACTGCTGCCCGGAGACGGATCATACCGCGAGCTACACTGCTGCCCGGAGACGGATCATACCGCGAGCTACACTGCTGCCCGGAGACGGATCATACCGCGAGCTACACTGCTGCCCGGAGACGGATCATACCGCGAGCTACACTGCTGCCCGGAGACGGATCATACCGCGAGCTGCACTGCTGCCCGGAGACGGATCATACCGCGAGCTACACTGCTGCCCGGAGACGGATCATAGAGACGGATCATACCGCGAGCTGCACTGCTGCCCGGAGACGGATCATATAGACGGATCATACCGCGAGCTACACTGCTGCCCGGAGACGGATCATACCGCGAGCTACACTGCTGCCCGGAGACGGATCATACCGCGAGCTACACTGCTGCCCGGAGACGGATCATACCGCGAGCTACACTGCTGCCCGGAGACGGATCATACCGCGAGCTACACTGCTGCCCGGAGACGGATCATACCGCGAGCTGCACTGCTGCCCGGAGACGGATCATACCGCGAGCTACACTGCTGCCCGGAGACGGATCATACCGCGAGCTGCACTGCTGCCCGGAGACGGATCGTACCGCGAGCTGCACTGCTGCCCGGAGACGGATCATAGAGACGGATCATACCGCGAGCTGCACTGCTGCCCGGAGACGGATCATACCGCGAGCTACACTGCTGCCCGGAGACGGATCATACCGCGAGCTGCACTGCTGCCCGGGGACGGATCATAGAGACGGATCATACCGCGAGCTACACTGCTGCCCGGAGACGGATCATACCGCGAGCTGCACTGCTGCCCGGAGACGGATCATACCGCGAGCAGCACTGCTGCCCGGAGACGGATCATACCGCGAGCTACACTGCTGCCCGGAGACGGATCATACCGCGAGCTACACTGCTGCCCGGAGACGGATCATACCGCGAGCTACACTGCTGCCCGGAGACGGATCATACCGCGAGCTGCACTGCTGCCCGGAGACGGATCATACCGCGAGCTACACTGCTGCCCGGAGACGGATCGTACCGCGAGCTACACTGCTGCCCGGAGACGGATCATACCGCGAGCTACACTGCTGCCCGGAGACGGATCATACCGCGAGCTACACTGCTGCCCGGAGACGGATCATAGAGACGGATCAAACCGCGAGCTACACTGCTGCCCGGAGACGGATCATACCGCGAGCGTGCTGCACTGCTGCCCGGAGACGGATCATACCGCGAGCTACACTGCTGCCCGGAGACGGATCATACCGCGAGCTACACTGCTGCCCGGAGACGGATCATACCGCGAGCTACACTGCTGCCCGGAGACGGATCATAGAGACGGATCAAACCGCGAGCTACACTGCTGCCCGGAGACGGATCATACCGCGAGCTGCACTGCTGCCCGGAGACGGATCATACCGCGAGCTACACTGCTGCCCGGAGACGGACCATAGAGACGGATCATACCGCGAGCTGCACTGCTGCCCGGAGACGGATCATACCGCGAGCTACACTGCTGCCCGGAGACGGATCATACCGCGAGCTGCACTGCTGCCCGGAGACGGATCATAGAGACGGATCATACCGCGAGCTACACTGCTGCCCGGAGACGGATCATACCGCGAGCTGCACTGCTGCCCGGAGACGGATCATACCGCGAGCTGCACTGCTGCCCGGAGACGGATCATACCGCGAGCTACACTGCTGCCCGGAGACGGATCATAGAGACGGATCATACCGCGAGCTGCACTGCTGCCCGGAGACGGATCATATAGACGGATCATACCGCGAGCTACACTGCTGCCCGGAGACGGATCATACCGCGAGCTACACTGCTGCCCGGAGACGGATCATATCGCGAGCTGCACTGCTGCCCGGAGACGGATCATACCGCGAGCTACACTGCTGCCCGGAGACGGATCATAGAGACGGATCATACCGCGAGCTGCACTGCTGCCCGGAGACGGATCATATAGACGGATCATACCGCGAGCTACACTGCTGCCCGGAGACGGATCATACCGCGAGCTACACTGCTGCCCGGAGACGGATCATACCGCGAGCTACACTGCTGCCCGGAGACGGATCATACCGCGAGCTGCACTGCTGCCCGGAGACGGATCATACCGCGAGCTACACTGCTGCCCGGAGACGGATCATACCGCGAGCTGCACTGCTGCCCGGAGACGGATCGTACCGCGAGCTGCACTGCTGCCCGGAGACGGATCATAGAGACGGATCATACCGCGAGCTGCACTGCTGCCCGGAGACGGATCATACCGCGAGCTACACTGCTGCCCGGAGACGGATCATACCGCGAGCTGCACTGCTGCCCGGGGACGGATCATAGAGACGGATCATACCGCGAGCTACACTGCTGCCCGGAGACGGATCATACCGCGAGCTGCACTGCTGCCCGGAGACGGATCATACCGCGAGCTGCACTGCTGCCCGGAGACGGATCATATAGACGGATCATACCGCGAGCTACACTGCTGCCCGGAGACGGATCATACCGCGAGCTGCACTGCTGCCCGGAGACGGATCATACCGCGAGCTACACTGCTGCCCGGAGACGGATCATACCGCGAGCTGCACTGCTGCCCGGAAACAGATCATAGAGACGGATCATACCGCGAGCTGCACTGCTGCCCGGAGACGGATCATAGAGACGGATCATACCGCGAGCTGCACTGCTGCCCGGAGACGGATCATAGAGACGGATCATACCGCGAGCTGCACTGCTGCCCGGAGACGGATCATAGAGACGGATCATACCGCGAGCTGCACTGCTGCCCGGAGACGGATCATACCGCGAGCTACACTGCTGCCCGGAGACGGATCATACCACGAGCTACACTGCTGCCCGGAGACGGATCATAGAGACGGATCATACCGCGAGCTGCACTGCTGCCCGGAGACGGATCATACCGCGAGCTACACTGCTGCCCGGAGACGGATCATACCGCGAGCTGCACTGCTGCCCGGAGACGGATCATAGAGACGGATCATACCGCGAGCTGCACTGCTGCCCGGAGACGGATCATACCGCGAGCTGCACTGCTGCCCGGAGACGGATCATACCGCGAGCTACACTGCTGCCCGGAGACGGATCATACCGCGAGCTGCACTGCTGCCCGGAGACGGATCATAGAGAAGGATCATACCGCGAGCTGCACTGCTGCCCGGAGACGGATCATACCGCGAGCAGCACTGCTGCCCGGAGACGGATCATACCGCGAGCTGCACTGCTGCCCGGAGACGGATCATACCGCGAGCTACACTGCTGCCCGGAGACGGATCATACCGCGAGCTACACTGCTGCCCGGAGACGGATCATACCGCGAGCTGCACTGCTGCCCGGAGACGGATCATACCGCGAGCTGCACTGCTGCCCGGAGACGGATCATACCGCGAGCTACACTGCTGCCCGGAGACGGATCATACCGCGAGCTACACTGCTGCCCGGAGACGGATCATACCGCGAGCTACACTGCTGCCCGGAGACGGATCATAGAGACGGATCAAACCGCGAGCTACACTGCTGCCCGGAGACGGATCATACCGCGAGCGTGCTGCACTGCTGCCCGGAGACGGATCATACCGCGAGCTACACTGCTGCCCGGAGACGGATCATACCGCGAGCTACACTGCTGCCCGGAGACGGATCATACCGCGAGCTACACTGCTGCCCGGAGACGGATCATAGAGACGGATCAAACCGCGAGCTACACTGCTGCCCGGAGACGGATCATACCGCGAGCTGCACTGCTGCCCGGAGACGGATCATACCGCGAGCTGCACTGCTGTCCGGAGACGGATCATACCGCGAGCTGCACTGCTGCCCGGAGACGGATCATACCGCGAGCTACACTGCTGCCCGGAGACGGATCATACCGCGAGCTGCACTGCTGTCCGGAGACGGATCATACCGCGAGCTGCACTGCTGCCCGGAGACGGATCATACCGCGAGCTGCACTGCTGCCCGGAGACGGATCATACCGCGAGCTACACTGCTGCCCGGAGACGGATCATACCGCGAGCTGCACTGCTGTCCGGAGACGGATCATACCGCGAGCTGCACTGCTGCCCGGAGACGGATCATACCGCGAGCTACACTGCTGCCCGGAGACGGATCATACCGCGAGCTGCACTGCTGCCCGGAAACAGATCATAGAGACGGATCATACCGCGAGCTGCACTGCTGCCCGGAGACGGATCATACCGCGAGCTACACTGCTGCCCGGAGACGGATCATACCGCGAGCTACACTGCTGCCCGGAGACGGATCATACCGCGAGCTGCACTGCTGCCCGGAGACGGATCATACCGCGAGCTACACTGCTGCCCGGAGACGGATCATACCGCGAGCTACACTGCTGCCCGGAGACGGATCATACCGCGAGCTACACTGCTGCCCGGAGACGGATCATAGAGACGGATCAAACCGCGAGCTACACTGCTGCCCGGAGACGGATCATACCGCGAGCTGCACTGCTGCCCGGAGACGGATCATACCGCGAGCTACACTGCTGCCCGGAGACGGATCATAGAGACGGATCATACCGCGAGCTGCACTGCTGCCCGGAGACGGATCATACCGCGAGCTACACTGCTGCCCGGAGACGGATCATACCGCGAGCTACACTGCTGCCCGGAGACGGATCATAGAGACGGATCATACCGCGAGCTGCACTGCTGCCCGGAGACGGATCATACCGCGAGCTACACTGCTGCCCGGAGACGGATCATACCGCGAGCTGCACTGCTGTCCGGAGACGGATCATACCGCGAGCTGCACTGCTGCCCGGAGACGGATCATACCGCGAGCTGCACTGCTGCCCGGAAACAGATCATAGAGACGGATCATACCGCGAGCTACACTGCTGCCCGGAGACGGATCATACCGCGAGCTGCACTGCTGCCCGGAAACAGATCATAGAGACGGATCATACCGCGAGCTACACTGCTGCCCGGAGACGGATCATACCGCGAGCCGCACTGCTGCCCGGAGACGGATCATACCGCGAGCTGCACTGCTGCCCGGAAACAGATCATAGAGACGGATCATACCGCGAGCTGCACTGCTGCCCGGAGACGGATCATAGAGACGGATCATACCGCGAGCTGCACTGCTGCCCGGAGACAGATCATACCGCGAGCTTCACTGCTGCCCGGAGACGGATCATACCGCGAGCTACACTGCTGCCCGGAGACGGATCATACCGCGAGCTGCACTGCTGCCCGGAGACGGATCATACCGCGAGCTGCACTGCTGCCCGGAGACGGATCATACCGCGAGCTACACTGCTGCCCGGAGACGGATCATACCGCGAGCTACACTGCTGCCCGGAGACGGATCATACCGCGAGCTGCACTGCTGCCCGGAGACGGATCATAGAGACGGATCATACCGCGAGCTACACTGCTGCCCGGAGACGGATCATACCGCGAGCTACACTGCTGCCCGGAGACGGATCATACCGCGAGCTGCACTGCTGCCCGGAGACGGATCATATAGACGGATCATACCGCGAGCTACACTGCTGCCCGGAGACGGATCATACCGCGAGCTGCACTGCTGCCCGGAGACGGATCATACCGCGAGCTACACTGCTGCCCGGAGACGGATCATAGAGACGGATCATACCGCGAGCTACACTGCTGCCCGGAGACGGATCATACCGCGAGCTGCACTGCTGCCCGGAGACGGATCATACCGCGAGCTACACTGCTGCCCGGAGACGGATCATAGAGACGGATCATACCGCGAGCTACACTGCTGCCCGGAGACGGATCATACCGCGAGCTGCACTGCTGCCCGGAGACGGATCATACCGCGAGCTACACTGCTGCCCGGAGACGGATCATAGAGACGGATCATACCGCGAGCTACACTGCTGCCCGGAGACGGATCATACCGCGAGCTGCACTGCTGCCCGGAGACGGATCATACCGCGAGCTACACTGCTGCCCGGAGACGGATCATACCGCGAGCTGCACTGCTGCCCGGAGACGGATCATACCGCGAGCTGCACTGCTGCCCGGAGACGGATCATACCGCGAGCTGCACTGCTGCCCGGAGACGGATCATACCGCGAGCTGCACTGCTGCCCGGAGACGGATCATACCGCGAGCTACACTGCTGCCCGGAGACGGATCATACCGCGAGCTGCACTGCTGCCCGGAAACAGATCATAGAGACGGATCATACCGCGAGCTGCACTGCTGCCCGGAGACGGATCATAGAGACGGATCATACCGCGAGCTGCACTGCTGCCCGGAGACGGATCATAGAGACGGATCATACCGCGAGCTGCACTGCTGCCCGGAGACGGATCATAGAGACGGATCATACCGCGAGCTGCACTGCTGCCCGGAGACGGATCATACCGCGAGCTGCACTGCTGCCCGGAGACGGATCATACCACGAGCTACACTGCTGCCCGGAGACGGATCATAGAGACGGATCATACCGCGAGCTGCACTGCTGCCCGGAGACGGATCATACCGCGAGCTACACTGCTGCCCGGAGACGGATCATACCGCGAGCTGCACTGCTGCCCGGAGACGGATCATAGAGACGGATCATACCGCGAGCTGCACTGCTGCCCGGAGACGGATCATACCGCGAGCAGCACTGCTGCCCGGAGACGGATCATACCGCGAGCTGCACTGCTGCCCGGAGACGGATCATACCGCGAGCTACACTGCTGCCCGGAGACGGATCATACCGCGAGCTACACTGCTGCCCGGAGACGGATCATACCGCGAGCTGCACTGCTGCCCGGAGACGGATCATACCGCGAGCTGCACTGCTGCCCGGAGACGGATCATACCGCGAGCTACACTGCTGCCCGGAGACGGATCATACCGCGAGCTACACTGCTGCCCGGAGACGGATCATACCGCGAGCTACACTGCTGCCCGGAGACGGATCATAGAGACGGATCAAACCGCGAGCTACACTGCTGCCCGGAGACGGATCATACCGCGAGCGTGCTGCACTGCTGCCCGGAGACGGATCATACCGCGAGCTACACTGCTGCCCGGAGACGGATCATACCGCGAGCTACACTGCTGCCCGGAGACGGATCATACCGCGAAATACACTGCTGCCCGGAGACGGATCATACCGCGAGCTGCACTGCTGCCCGGAGACGGATCATACCGCGAGCTACACTGCTGCCCGGAGACGGATCATAGAGACGGATCAAACCGCGAGCTACACTGCTGCCCGGAGACGGATCATACCGCGAGCTGCACTGCTGCCCGGAGACGGATCATACCGCGAGCTACACTGCTGCCCGGAGACGGATCATAGAGACGGATCATACCGCGAGCTGCACTGCTGCCCGGAGACGGATCATACCGCGAGCTACACTGCTGCCCGGAGACGGATCATACCGCGAGCTGCACTGCTGCCCGGAGACGGATCATACCGCGAGCTACACTGCTGCCCGGAGACGGATCATACCGCGAGCTACACTGCTGCCCGGAGACGGATCATACCGCGAGCTGCACTGCTGTCCGGAGACGGATCATACCGCGAGCTGCACTGCTGCCCGGAGACGGATCATACCGCGAGCTGCACTGCTGCCCGGAAACAGATCATAGAGACGGATCATACCGCGAGCTGCACTGCTGCCCGGAGACGGATCATACCGCGAGCTACACTGCTGCCCGGAGACGGATCATACCGCGAGCTACACTGCTGCCCGGAGACGGATCATACCGCGAGCTGCACTGCTGCCCGGAGACGGATCATAGAGACGGATCATACCGCGAGCTACACTGCTGCCCGGAGACGGATCATACCGCGAGCTACATTGCTGCCCGGAGACGGATCATACCGCGAGCTACACTGCTGCCCGGAGACGGATCATACCGCGAGCCGCACTGCTGCCCGGAGACGGATCATACCGCGAGCTGCACTGCTGCCCGGAAACAGATCATAGAGACGGATCATACCGCGAGCTGCACTGCTGCCCGGAGACGGATCATAGAGACGGATCATACCGCGAGCTGCACTGCTGCCCGGAGACGGATCATACCGCGAGCTGCACTGCTGCCCGGAGACGGATCATACCGCGAGCTACACTGCTGCCCGGAGACGGATCATACCGCGAGCTACACTGCTGCCCGGAGACGGATCATACCGCGAGCTGCACTGCTGCCCGGAGACGGATCATAGAGAAGGATCATACCGCGAGCTGCACTGCTGCCCGGAGACGGATCATACCGCGAGCTGCACTGCTGCCCGGAGACGGATCATACCGCGAGCTGCACTGCTGCCCGGAGACGGATCATACCGCGAGCTACACTGCTGCCCGGAGACGGATCATACCGCGAGCTACACTGCTGCCCGGAGACGGATCATACCGCGAGCTACACTGCTGCCCGGAGACGGATCATACCGCGAGCTACACTGCTGCCCGGAGACGGATCATAGAGACGGATCATACCGCGAGCTACACTGCTGCCCGGAGACGGATCATACCGCGAGCTGCACTGCTGCCCGGAGACGGATCATACCGCGAGCTGCACTGCTGCCCGGAGACGGATCATAGAGACGGATCATACCGCGAGCTACACTGCTGCCCGGAGACGGATCATACCGCGAGCTGCACTGCTGCCCGGAGACGGATCATAGAGACGGATCATAGAGACGGATCATACCGCGAGCTACACTGCTGCCCGGAGACGGATCATACCGCGAGCTGCACTGCTGCCCGGAGACGGATCATACCGCGAGCTGCACTGCTGCCCGGAGACGGATCATACCGCGAGCTACACTGCTGCCCGGAGACGGATCATACCGCGAGCTGCACTGCTGCCCGGAGACGGATCATACCGCGAGCTGCACTGCTGCCCGGAGACGGATCATAGAGACGGATCATACCGCGAGCTACACTGCTGCCCGGAGACGGATCATACTGCGAGCTACACTGCTGCCCGGAGACGGATCATACCGCGAGCTACACTGCTGCCCGGAGACGGATCATACCGCGAGCTACACTGCTGCCCGGAGACGGATCATACCGCGAGCTACACTGCTGCCCGGAGACGGATCATACCGCGAGCTGCACTGCTGCCCGGAGACGGATCATAGAGACGGATCATACCGCGAGCTACACTGCTGCCCGGAGACGGATCATACCGCGAGCTACACTGCTGCCCGGAGACGGATCATACCGCGAGCTACACTGCTGCCCGGAGACGGATCATACCGCGAGCTGCACTGCTGCCCGGAGACGGATCATAGAGACGGATCATACCGCGAGCTACACTGCTGCCCGGAGACGGATCATACCGCGAGCTGCACTGCTGCCCGGAGACGGATCATAGAGACGGATCATAGAGACGGATCATACCGCGAGCTACACTGCTGCCCGGAGACGGATCATACCGCGAGCTGCACTGCTGCCCGGAGACGGATCATACCGCGAGCTGCACTGCTGCCCGGAGACGGATCATACCGCGAGCTACACTGCTGCCCGGAGACGGATCATACCGCGAGCTGCACTGCTGCCCGGAGACGGATCATAGAGACGGATCATACCGCGAGCTACACTGCTGCCCGGAGACGGATCATACTGCGAGCTACACTGCTGCCCGGAGACGGATCATACCGCGAGCTACACTGCTGCCCGGAGACGGATCATACCGCGAGCTACACTGCTGCCCGGAGACGGATCATACCGCGAGCTACACTGCTGCCCGGAGACGGATCATACCGCGAGCTGCACTGCTGCCCGGAGACGGATCATACCGCGAGCTACACTGCTGCCCGGAGACGGATCATAGAGACGGATCATACCGCGAGCTGCACTGCTGCCCGGAGACGGATCATACCGCGAGCTACACTGCTGCCCGGAGACGGATCATAGAGACGGATCATACCGCGAGCTACACTGCTGCCCGGAGACGGATCATACCGCGAGCTGCACTGCTGCCCGGAGACGGATCATACCGCGAGCTACACTGCTGCCCGGAGACGGATCATAGAGACGGATCATACCGCGAGCTGCACTGCTGCCCGGAGACGGATCATACCGCGAGCTACACTGCTGCCCGGAGACGGATCATAGAGACGGATCATACCGCGAGCTGCACTGCTGCCCGGAGACGGATCATACCGCGAGCTACACTGCTGCCCGGAGACGGATCATACCGCGAGCTACACTGCTGCCCGGAGACGGATCATACCGCGAGCTACACTGCTGCCCGGAGACGGATCATACCGCGAGCTACACTGCTGCCCGGAGACGGATCATACCGCGAGCTACACTGCTGCCCGGAGACGGATCATAGAGACGGATCATACCGCGAGCTGCACTGCTGCCCGGAGACGGATCATACCGCGAGCTACACTGCTGCCCGGAGACGGATCATACCGCGAGCTACACTGCTGCCCGGAGACGGATCATACCGCGAGCTACACTGCTGCCCGGAGACGGATCATAGAGACGGATCATACCGCGAGCTACACTGCTGCCCGGAGACGGATCATACCGCGAGCTACACTGCTGCCCGGAGACGGATCATACAGCGAGCTACACTGCTGCCCGGAGACGGATCATACCGCGAGCTACACTGCTGCCCGGAGACGGATCATATAGACGGATCATACCGCGAGCTGCACTGCTGCCCGGAGACGGATCATACCGCGAGCTGCACTGCTGCCCGGAGACGGATCATACCGCGAGCTGCACTGCTGCCCGGAAACAGATCATAGAGACGGATCATACCGCGAGCTACACTGCTGCCCGGATACGGATCATACCGCGAGCTACACTGCTGCCCGGAGACGGATCATACCGCGAGCTACACTGCTGCCCGGAGACGGATCATACCGCGAGCTGCACTGCTGCCCGGAGACGGATCATACCGCGAGCTGCACTGCTGCCCGGAGACGGATCATACCGCGAGCTTCACTGCTGCCCGGAGACGGATCATACCGCGAGCTGCACTGCTGCCCGGAGACGGATCATACCGCGAGCTGCACTGCTGCCCGGGGACGGATCATACCGCGAGCTACACTGCTGCCCGGAGACGGATCATACCGCGAGCTGCACTGCTGCCCGGAGACGGATCATACCGCGAGCTGCACTGCTGCCCGGAGACGGATCATAGAGACGGATCATACCGCGAGCTGACACCAACTGACCCAGCAATGGCAATAGGCAACCACGGAGTACGGTCAGTTCGTCACATGAGCAGCTTCAAAGTTCAATCAAAGGCCACCATTTGACTGGCATGCGGTGAGCATCGTTCGGGATATGAGCATTGAACAAATATCTAACGTAAAACATGTCTCTGCAGAAGCAACGATGTTCCTTGAGAGATGAAGTCCTACTTAGATGACGTGTCAAAGCAAAGCAACCAATCGAAACTAGAATTCAAGGGAAAGGCCTTATGACAGTCGTCATGAATGCAGCAAGGATATACAAGAAGCGGGAACAACCACAACGTTTTCCGCCTTTGTTTTACAATACCAGTAAGACAAACAAAGCCGAATGCTCCGAACCCAAGCGCGGACGTCACGATTCCAAGGCATTTGCAGTCAGGCGAAAACTACAGATATCCAGGACGAATCCAGGTGAAGAATGCGCTTAATCTTTAACGGTAAATATATGGAAGCAGAACTAAATAGAGCCTGGCATATTGCTGGAAATATTGCCCAACTATTGAATTACTCTTAAAGGGAATATTTCACCTTTAACATTAGTTTTTAACTAAGATAGCCAGATTGTGGGGCGTACTGAGACATCTCCAAATCTGACATTTTCCCTTCTAAAACGACCTAGTTGCTGAGTTTCAACGCAAAAACCGTTGGGTATATTTGGTTTCATTTTAAATGGACAAATATCGTGACGTTTCGCATACGTCATCACTACTCCACTGATTTCTATCGCACTTCGTTTTCGCTATTTGAACCGAACGAGGTTGTTGTTAGTGTTGTTTACATTTATTCTGATTCCAAGATAGACGTTTACCGGTATGACGTCACAACTCATTTTGGTGACGCAAGATTCTTGTGACGTCACATGCACAAATATTAATAAATTTTTCCCCTCAAATTATAACAAATTGCTATTTTTTCGCGCAAAAACGAATGCCAGAATCGTAATCAGGACACTCTTTTCCATCATTCCACGTACTTTTCCCAAGGGGAAATATTCCCTTTAAGGCGAAAAAAAACAGACGGACGAGATGGCAAATAGCCAAAAGAACGGAATATCGACAGAGAGACGGACGAGTAGACGAGTAGACGGCAGAATTCGATCGAATTCTAACAAATGACGACGCACCCAAACGTTTCAAAGCTGACATTCTTTCCAAGGCTGTGAACGAAGCCATGATACCCAGACACGGATCAGCCAGCCGTCAGACAGACGAGGTGAATGCAAAATCCGAAGCAATTTGTTCGCTTTGCATTTGATAATCGATCTTCAGTCCTGTCCATTGTGTTCAAATGACGGCGCAGGCCCCAGCCCAGTAGCATGCCACGCCCGGACAGACGAAATGGACGACCAACCTGTACATTGCTGACCTGACCCAGCAATGGCAATAGGCAACCACGGAGTACGGGCTGTACAACCTGTACATTGCTGACCTGACCCAGCAATGGCAATAGGCAACAACGGAGTACGGGCTGTACAACCTGTACATTGCTGACCTGACCCAGCAATGGCAATAGGCAACAACGGAGTACGGGCTGTACAACCTGTAGACTGCTGACCGCAACACCGCCGCATGGACGAGCCAAACTTCCCTGCAGTGGGACGGACGAACCGACACAAAGACGGACGGACGGACGGACGGACGGACGGACGGACGGACGGACGGACGGACGGACGGACGGGCGGACGAACGAACGAACGAACGAACGAACGAACGAACGAACGAACGAACGAACGAACGAACGAACGAACGAACGAACGAACGAACGAACGAACGAACGAACGAACGAACGAACGAACGAACGAACGAACGAACGAACGAACGAACGAACGAAAAGACAGAGAAGCAGACAGAACGGAGCAGGAGGCAGATGGAGAACGGATGGATAGAAGACGGACAGACAGACGGACCGAACAACCGACGATCGAACGGACAAGCCAGAAAGATAGACGAACGAGCGGCCGGCCGGACGAATACGGCCGGACGAATGGACGGATAGTTGGACGGAAAAGCGATTTAGAAGCCGGTGTGAGGACCAGCCGACTGCCAGTGATAACAGCTAGGAGTGCCCGGTTCTCGGCGCCCCGGACTTCACCCGACCAAGCCGACGCTGGACACCGGACACCAACAGCTCCGCCTCCGAGAAACACACCACCAGCCACGACGACGACCAGTCGGCCTCAGCTCAGCCCTCAGCAGACACAAACACCAGCCCGGACGGCCCGACAGCCGCGCCCAGGCGACCCGACCGACAGCCACCTACAGAGAACAGGCAGTTAATCCACTGGCGGATATTGAAGGGCAGCGTGTTGTCGATCATGTCGATGTCCTTGCTGAAGCGGTTGACGATGCGTCCCAGCGGCGTGGTGTCGAAGAATGAGAGCGGGTTGTGGAAGAGCCGCCTCAGGATGTCTCTGTGCAGCAGCCTAGAGGACTGCATCATGCCGTACGCCATCACGATCGACGGGAACAGCACGAACAGCGCTGCCGGGCCACACGGCTCAGTCAGAGGTTACAGGGCAGCCGGGGGGGGGGGGGGGGGGGGCAGACGGACACCGGCAGAGGCTAAAGGTCAGCCGGGGGGCAGACGGCTCAGTCAGATGGTTAGTGGGCGCGGCACAGCGACACGGCCGAGACCACTTACGACGACGAACGTCATGATGAAGCCGCGGACGACCATGGGCATCGTGTTGTCCAGCACGTCCACGTCCTTGCTGAAGCGGTTGATGGTGCGGCCAAGCGGCGTGGTGTCGAAGAACGACATGGGCATCCGGATGACGTTGTGCATGAGGTCCGCGTGCATGATTTTCGCGCCGATCAGCAGCGAGGTGTAGAGCGCGAAGGCGGCCATCACGGAGAACACGGCTGCAACGCAGACAGACACGGACGGACGGACGCCCGGGACGAGCACGGTCACACCCGGCACGGACGGACCAGACACGGAGACGGGACACGGAGACGGGACACGGAGACGGGACACGGAGACGGGACACGGAGACGGGACACGGAGACGGGACACGGAGACGGGACACGGAGACGGGACACGGAGACGGGACACGGAGACGGGACACGGAGACGGGACACGGAGACGGGACACGGAGACGGGACACGAAGACGGGACACGAAGACGGGACACGGAGACGGGACACGGAGACGGGACACGGAGACGGGACACGGAGACGGGACACGGAGACGGGACACGGAGACGGGACACGGAGACGGGACACGGAGACGGGACACGGAGACGGGACACGGAGACGGGACACGGAGACGGGACACGGAGACGGGACACGGAGACGGGACACGGAGACGGGACACGGAGACGGGACACGGAGACGGGACACGGAGACGGGACACGGAGACGGGACACGGAGACGGGACACGGAGACGGGACACGGATACGGGACACGGAGACGGGACACGGAGACGGGACACGGAGACGGGACACTGAGACGGGACACGGATACGGGACACGGATACGGGACACGGATACGGGACACGGAGACGGGACACGGAGACGGGACACGGAGACGGGACACGGAGACGGGACACGGAGACGGGACACGGGAGACGGGACACGGAGACGGGACACGGAGACGGGACACGGAGACGGGACACGGAGACGGGACACGGAGACGGGACACGGAGACGGGACACGGAGACGGGACACGGATACGGGACACGGATACGGGACACGGATACGGGACACTGAGACGGGACACGGATACGGGACACGGATACGGGACACGGATACGGGACACGGAGACGGGACACGGAGACGGGACACGGAGACGGGACACTGAGACGGGACACGGAGACGGGACACGGATACGGGACACGGATACGGGACACGGAGACGGGACACGGAGACGGGACACGGAGACGGGACACGGAGACGGGACACGGGACACGGAGACGGGACACGGATACGGGAGACGGGACACGGAGACGGGACACGGATACGGGAGACGGGACACGGGATACGGGACACGGATACGGGACACGGATACGGGACACGGATACGGGACACGGATACGGGACACGGATACGGGAGACGGGACACGGAGACGGGACACGGAGACGGGACACGGAGACGGCCCGGGACGACATAGTCAACCACTGCCACATCTCCATACCGGGACAGACAACCGCCAGGACGGGATGGGAGACGGGACGCCACATATTGACGGGGGGAGCAACGACAGACACAAACACGAGGGACATATATCAGCCCAACGACTCAAACGCCCAAGTTAAACCAACGCCCAAGGCGAACATCACCCAACATGAAGACGGTCAGAGCGCATTGGCGTTCAAGCGGGATTACTCACCTTGTTTAACTCTGTCGTTCAAAATACGCACCAACAACATGCATGCGTAACCGACATCGCAGCCAACGTGCTATGATGCACTTCATCAAATCGAATACATAGAGCAATACTCAGTTGAAAATAACGTGAGAATCAGTGAAATCAAGAGCACGAGAATAAATATGCCCCAGGACACCTGAGTTCCAATAATTCTGTTAGATTTTGATAAGGCCACTCCAGACTCAAAGGCCACTATCAGTACACTTCAGACTCGATGGCCACCATCAGTACACTTCAGACTCAAAGGCCACTATCAGTACACTTCAGACTCAATGGCCACTATCAGTACACTTCAGACTCGATGGCCACTATCAGTACACTTCAGACTCAATGGCCACTATCAGTACACCTCAGACTTGATGGCCACCATCAGTACACTTCAGACTCGATGGCCACTATCAGTACACCTCAGACTCGATGGCCACTATCAGAACACACCACCACCACTCCCACAATACCAACACACCGAGATCCAAACAAATTCAGCCAAGAAGCCACATCCCACACTAAAACGCACTGCGCCGGACCGCTGCCTTCCTCCAGCAGCCGGTCGGCAGTGCTGCCACCTACCTTGTCCGAAGCCGAGGGCACCGTACACTCCGAGGTAGACGTTGCGTTGGTGTGTGTCGTTGTAGGCATCGGAGTCCTCTGTCCATTTGGAGAGCCAGATGTTCGAGCCGACACTGCACGCCTGCTCACGGGCAAAGAGGACGGCGGGTCAGCGCCGGACAGGAGCCGCCGGACAGCGGACAGGGGCACCGGACGGCGGGTCAGCGGCGGACAGGAGCCACCGGACAGCGGACAGGGGCCACCGGACAGCGGACAGGAGTCACCGGACGGCGGGTCAGCGGCGGACAGGAGCCGCCGGACAGCGGACAGGGGCCACCGGACAGCGGACAGGAGCCACCGGACGGCGGGTCAGCGGCGGACAGGAGCCACCGGACAGCGGACAGGGGCCACCGGACAGCGGACAGGGTACACCGGACAGCGGACAGGGGCCACCGGACAGCGGCCACCGGACAGCGGACAGGAGCCACCGGACGGCGGGTCAGCGGCGGACAGGAGCCACCGGACAGCGGACAGGGGCCACCGGACAGCGGACAGGAGCCACCGGACAGCGGACAGGAGCCACCGGACGGCGGGTCAGCGGCGGACAGGAGCCACCGGACAGCGAACAGGGGACACCGGACAGCGGCCAGGAGCCACCGGACGGCGGGTCAGTGGCGGACAGGAGCCACCGGACAGCGGACAGGGGCCACCGGACAGCGGACAGGAGCCACCGGACGGCGGGTCAGCGGCGGACAGGAGCCACCGGACGGCGGACAGGAGCCACCGGACAGGGGCGGACAGGAGCCACCGGACGGCGGGTCAGCGAAGGACAGGAGCCACCGGACGCGGACAGCGGTCAGAACCGCAGCCGGCGACGCAGGTGCAAATATCAACGAATAAATGCCACAAAATTACGACAATCAAGATCAACAAGAGATTAACGAATGTCGCAACCACGAGTCACACCCACCCAACTTTGACTTATTTTACAGACCGAGCTAAATCACACAAATAAAGGCGGCTATTGGCCGCTGACGGCAAAGCGCGTCAACTTGGGTGTAGATAGTTCCTAGCGGTGAACAGTGAACACAGCGTCAGACACGTACCTGAGCGGCGATATAGAGCATAAACGTGAGTAAGACCAGCACAACGCCCACCGACTTCATGTAGTACCAGTATACATCTCCTTGTACCTGCGGATAATGGCGGACACCCGTCACATCAGAACAGTCCAGCCGCCGCATGGCAGGTACACAGCGACAGCTCGGCTCGGCCAAACGTGCTTTTCTGCTGCAACAGATAGTCTTCCTGCAAGTGATCACTTCGAGAGCTTCGCTTAGCCCATTCGTGACAACTGTATAACACCTAAAGCGATAGCTAAAATATCCTTGGACTGCTGCAAATCCAGCGAGAGGAAAAAACAAGACAATAGATTTAAGTTTTAATGGTTTCAAACGTTATTCTGAGCATAATTATTATAAAAAGTATAATGAAGTGTAACTTCATGCTCATATTAATATCAAATAACAAAAGAAAATCCAAAATATATTTTCGGCTATGAGCCTTCTTCAGAAGAAGGCTCATAACCGAAAATATATTTTGGATTTTCTGTTGTTATTTGATATTAATATGAGCATGAGGTTACACTTCATTATACTTTTTACAATAGATTTAATCACGAGAAAACGCTCGCAGCACTGACCTTGCCCGTCGCGGACTTTTCGACGTCGATGAGTTTTTCGCCGGCGGCCGGCTGTTTGTCGGCCGTCTGCTGCTGCCCCTTATCCTCCTCCTTGATCTGGCTGCCCTTCCGCCGCCGCAGACTGCCATTCCGTTCGGCACTCGTCACCGACGCCGACCTGAGGGGGGGGGGGCATCGGGCCGCCGGGGTCAGTGAGAGCACCAGGCCGCGGGGGTCAGTGGGAGCACCAGACCGCGGGGGTCAGTGGGAGCACCAGACCGCGGGGGTCAGTCGGAGCACCAGACCGCGGGGGTCAGTGGGAGCACCAGGCCGCCGGGGTCAGTGGGAGCACCATACCGCCGGGGTCAGTGGGAGCACCAGACCGCGGGGGGTCAGTGGGAGCACCAGACCGCGGGGGTCAGTGGGAGCACCAGACCGCGGGGGTCAGTCGGAGCACCAGACCGCGGGGTCAGTGGGAGCACCAGGCCGCCGGGGGTCAGTGGGAGCACCAGGCCGAGGGGGTCAGTGGGAGCACCAGACCGCCGGGGTCAGTGGGAGCACCATACCGCCGGGGTCAGTGGGAGCACCAGACCGCGGGGGGTCAGTGGGAGCACCAGACCGCGGGGGTCAGGAAAGGGTGTTATGCGCTGGGACCCAATGTAAAGAGGCAATAGCGGCGCTTCGGATAAGACACTGGGATGCTGTGAACAAACTGAACGCTCAAAACAAATTAAGTAAAATCCATTTCTGGTGTTTAAAAATAAATCACAAATAATCCATTGACTTGGCACCTCTACACAAACAGTTCAACCAATTAGCTGCGATATACCACTGCGATATAACACTGCGATATAACACTGCGATATACCACTGCGATATAACACTGCGATATAACACTGCGATATAACACTGAACCAGTCCTTCTTCTAACGCTGCGGACGGAACCTGACCGCAGGCCGCCACAGACGCCGACTAAGCCGTCCCTTGGGACTACGAGCAGCAGAAGTGGGCGGTGCCGGCGCCCTGCCTCACACGGGACGAGCTTCCCCAGACTCGCCGTACCAGCAGAAGTGGGCGGTGCCGGCGCCCTGCCTCACACAGGACGAGCTTCCCCAGACTCGCCGTACCAGCAGAAGTGGGCGGTGCCGGCGCCCTTCCTCACACAGGACGAGCTTCCCCAGACTCGCCGTACCAGCAGAAGTGGGCGGTGCCGGCGCCCTTCCTCACACAGGACGAGCTTCCCCAGACTCGCCGTACCAGCAGAAGTGGGCGGTGCCGGCGCCCTTCCTCACACAGGACGAGCTTCCCCAGACTCGCCGTACCAGCAGAAGTGGGCGGTGCCGGCGCCCTGCCTCACACAGGACGAGCTTCCCCAGACTCGCCGTACCAGCAGAAGTGGGCGGTGCCGGCGCCCTGCCTCACACGGGACGAGCTTCCCCAGACTCGCCGTACCAGCAGAAGTGGGCGATGCCGGCGCCCTGCCTCCCACGGGACGAGCTTCCCCAGACTCGCCGTACCGGGTGCGTGTGTGATGCCAGCCAGGCTCGCATGCGCCGCGCAGTATCTACATCGTCAGCTTTACCGTGGACGCTGCACTAGGCTGCACTAGCTTTCACTACGAAAGGCGATGCAAATACTGCTCACTGCTGGACAACTAATGCCTCCCGCAACGGGTTCTGTTCTGCAGGCCTGCCGCCGTATTTGCAGCCTGAATGCGGCGTGATTGATGTGCGTGACACCTTGCGTGACTGGCGTGACTGTCACGCACACCAGCTCTCAGCCGGGGGATACAGACGGCATGCGCTAAATACGGGGACTGAAGCAGCATGCTCGCGTACTGCACAGAGCGACCAACCTGCTACTTTGCACTTGTATCGTATGCACTGAGGCGATAGAGTGGCGCGAGCCAGCCACATCGTCACTGCAATTGGCGGGGCGGCGGGTTAGTCGGAATACCACCCACAAACCGTCCACCAGGTAAGCAAGGCATACGATCAGGTTAGTCGGAAAACCACCCACAAACCGTCCACCAGGTAAACAAAACACACAAGGCGCCACACAATCTCGGAGACTTAGACCGAACTGAAGATGGGACACAACGGCAACCTTCATCGAAATTTTGCTAGGAATCACTCTTTTTATATGAATTACCTTGTGCCATTTTTATAGCGTGAGCTTAATATTTCCAAGATTTTGTGGCGACGTTTCGTCATTATTGACATCCCAGGATCGTGTACACAATGTCAAGGGAGAAGAAACCCGGAACCAAATGCAGGGAAAGCACAGCCCACAGCCGACGGCAGATAATCGCCCTCCAGAAGCAGGTGATGTTAGAGCCAGATATGGTACGGCGCCAATCCGTTCCTCCTCACACGATATCCCATACATACCGACACCGTACACCAAACACACCCCACAGAAAGCGCCGAAAAGGTCGACCACCGTCCACGGAACACCACACAATGCCAGCCGTAACCCGCGTCCACAGGCTGGGACCAGAGGAGCCGTCACCGGGGGCGGCTGCAGGGCAGTGGCGGTTCTTCCATTGAGGAACATGAGGCAGTGTCTTACCTAAATTAGCCAAACATATAAAGTAAAATCTTATTTTCCCCTAAATATTCAATAATTGTAGTAGGGTTATAAGGAACGAAATATTTAATAGACAAAACAATTTTCCAAACAGTTCAAACGCGTCTCATTTTCATGTTATTTCAAGATGTTTGTTGGAATCGATAGGCCAAATCTGGTTAGTCGGAATACCACCCACAAACCGTCTACCAGGTAAACCAAGCGCGTGTTTCGCCCAGATCTTTGGCGGTATCTCAGCGTACCAGCACGCGCCAAGATCGAGCGGAGTTTTCGCCGGGCGCTTCCGTTCCGGAAAAATTCGATGCGGCGTTAACACGGCAGCAGCAAAGGACATTTGTGACAGGCGCCGTGATTAAAATATTTCGGGATATTTTGAATTTGGGATCTTTTTCTAATGGTTATTTTTGTAAATATCCTTTTAATGGTTAACATCATTAACGTATGTAATAGTTACACATTGCTGGAAGGAGATCGGCAGGCCGTCCAGACTTAGATTACAAATATCAAATAGGATAGTATATTTCGGCGCATTTTTCTTAGCAGTGTTCTTCGCATATACCTAATGATTTTGTGTGTAGGCTACCTCTAATACTTGTATTTAGGTAGCCTGATGATTATATGTGTAGGTTCTGAATCCTATTCTTAACATGTAGTCGCACAATTCTTGTCAACCGGCAGAATGAAGAGTCAAATCGAAAGTCTTGTACGCCGCACGTTCTGCGTGATAATTCTTGCCTATTTTGAACTCAATTCCAAGATGATGACAGCATATAAACAGGCTGTTTGTAGCGGTGAAGCATTAACCATGGTGATCTGCATATATTTACCAACCTACTAAACAAAAATCACGAAACAGCGCCCCCCCCCCCCCCCTTCCTCCTGACTGCCTCACCTACGTTTGACCCCTGGCGCCGCCACTGCTGCAGGGGATAGTGAGTGCGGTGGTAGCGGTTAGCCAGCGTCGGACCGGTACGCCTCTCACTCACCTCTTCAGCTCCGGCACGCTGCCGTCATCACTGGGACACTCGGACTCGCGTTTGACGCGCGACATCTGCCGCTGCATCTCCTGACGGCCGATCTTCTCCTCCAGCTGGTGCTTGATCTCGTCCAGCTCTGTCCGTACACGAGGAAAGACACGTCAGACACCGGCCTAACACGGCGGAGACGTCTGGTGTTCATACGGACAGCCAGGTCAGACGGCAGCCCTACACAGTGGAGCGCGTCAGCCCAACACAGCCAGGTCAGACGGCAGCCCAACACAGTGGAGCGCGTCAGCCCAACACAGCCAGGTCAGACGGCAGCCCAACACAGCCAGGTCAGACGGCAGCCCAACACAGTGGAGCGCGTCTGCTACTCATGGCAGCTCGGGACACGGAGCATATGGTGCGGGCCAGCATCGCTGCACAGACTGAGTCCTCCGGCTGGCTCGCTGCCCACCGTACCAGGAGGCGTCCTTGGGAAGGCTGGGTAGCAGGCGGGGTTAACACCGTACCAGGAGGCGTCCTTGGGAAGGCTGGGTAGCAGGCGGGGTTAACACCGTACCAGGAGGCGTCCTTGGGAAGGCTGGGTAGCAGGCGGGGTTAACACCGTACCAGGAGGCGTCCTTGGGAAGGCTGGGTAGCAGGCGGGGTTAACACGGTACCAGGAGGCGTCCTTGGGAAGTCTGGGTAGCAGGCGGGGTTAACACGGTACCAGGAGGCGTCCTTGGGAAGGCTGGGTACAGGCGGGGTTAACACGGTGCCAGGAGGCGTCCTTGGGAAGGCTGGGTAGCAGGCGGGGTTAACACGGTGCCAGGAGGCGTCCTTGGGAAGGCTGGGTAGCAGGCGGAGCTAACACCGTGCCAGGAGGCGTCCTTGGGAAGGCTGGGTAGCAGGCGGGGTTAACACGGTGCCAGGAGGCGTCCTTGGGAAGGGTGGGCACAGGCGAGGTTAACACCGTGCCAGGAGGCGTCCTTGGGAAGGCTGGGTGGCAGGCGGGGTTAACACCGTGCCAGGAGGCGTCCTTGGGAAGGCTGGGTAGCAGGCGGGGTTAACACCGTACCAGGAGGCGTCCTTGGGAAGGCTGGGTAGCAGGCGGGGCTAACACCGTGCCAGGAGGCGTCCTTGGGAAGGCTGGGTAGCAGGCGGGGTTAACACGGTGCCAGGAGGCGTCCTTGGGAAGGGTGGGCACAGGCGGGGTTAACACCGTGCCAGGAGGCGTCCTTGGGAAGGCTGGGTAGCAGGCGGGGCTAACACCGTGCCAGGAGGCGTCCTTGGGAAGGCTGGGTAGCAGGCGGGGTTAACACGGTGCCAGGAGGTGTCCTTGGGAAGTCTGGGTAGCAGGCGGGGCTAACACCGTGCCAGGAGGCGTCCTTGGGAAGGCTGGGTAGCAGGCGGGGTTAACACGGCACCAGGAGGCGTCCTGGGGAAGGCTGGGTAGCAGGCGGGGCTAACACCGTGCCAGGAGGCGTCCTTGGGAAGGCTGGGTAGCAGGCGGGGTTAACACGGTGCCAGGAGGCGTCCTTGGGAAGGCTGGGTAGCAGGCGGGGTTAACACCGTACCAGGAGGCGTCCTTGGGAAGGCTGGGTAGCAGGCGGGGTTAACACGGTGCCAGGAGGCGTCCTTGGGAAGGGTGGGCACAGGCGAGGTTAACACCGTGCCAGGAGGCGTCCTTGGGAAGGCTGGGTGGCAGGCGGGGTTAACGCCGTGCCAGGAGGCGTCTTTGGGAAGGCTGGGTAGCAGGCGGGGTTAACACCGTACCAGGAGGCGTCCTTGGGAAGGCTGGGTAGCAGGCGGGGCTAACACCGTGCCAGGAGGCGTCCTTGGGAAGGCTGGGTAGCAGGCGGGGTTAACACGGTGCCAGGAGGCGTCCTTGGGAAGGGTGGGCACAGGCGGGGTTAACACCGTGCCAGGAGGCGTCCTTGGGAAGGCTGGGTAGCAGGCGGGGCTAACACCGTGCCAGGAGGCGTCCTTGGGAAGGCTGGGTAGCAGGCGGGGTTAACACGGTGCCAGGTGTCCTTGGGAAGTCTGGGTAGCAGGCGGGGCTAACACCGTGCCAGGAGGCGTCCTTGGGAAGGCTGGGTAGCAGGCGGGGTTAACACGGTGCCAGGAGGCGTCCTTGGGAAGGCTGGGTAGCAGGCGGGGCTAACACCGTGCCAGGAGGCGTCCTTGGGAAGGCTGGGTAGCAGGCGGGGTTAACACGGTACCAGGAGGCGTCCTTGGGAAGGCTGGGTAGCAGGCGGGGTTAACACGGTGCCAGGAGGCGTCCTTGGGAAGGGTGGGCACAGGCGGGGTTAACACCGTGCCAGGAGGCGTCCTTGGGAAGGCTGGGTAGCAGGCGGGGTTAACACGGTACCAGGAGGCGTCCTTGGGAAGGCTGGGTAGCAGGCGGGGTTAACACGGTGTCAGGAGGCGTCCTTGGGAAGGGTGGGCACAGGCGGGGTTAACACCGTGCCAGGAGGCGTCCTTGGGAAGGCTGGGTAGCAGGCGGGGTTAACACCGTGCCAGGAGGCGCCCTTGGGAAGGCTGGGTAGCAGGCGGGGTTAACACGGTACCAGGAGGCGTCCTTGGGAAGGCTGGGTAGCAGGCGGGGTTAACACCGTACCAGGAGGCGTCCTTGGGAAGGCTGGGTAGCAGGCGGGGTTAACACCGTGCCAGGAGGCGTCCTTGGGAAGGCTGGGTAGCAGGCGGGGTTAACACGGTGCCAGGAGGCGTCCTTGGGAAGGGTGGGCACAGGCGGGGTTAACACGGTACCAGGAGGCGTCCTTGGGAAGTCTGGGTAGCAGGCGGGGTTAACACCGTGCCAGGAGGCGTCCTTGGGAAGGCTGGGTAGCAGGCGGGGTTAACACGGTACCAGGAGGCGTCCTTGGGAAGGCTGGGTAGCAGGCGGGGTTAACACCGTACCAGGAGGCGTCCTTGGGAAGGCTGGGTAGCAGGCGGGGTTAACACCGTGCCAGGAGGCGTCCTTGGGAAGGCTGGGTAGCAGGCGGGGTTAACACGGTGCCAGGAGGCGTCCTTGGGAAGGCTGGGTAGCAGGCGGGGTTAACACGGTGCCAGGAGGCGTCCTTGGGAAGGGTGGGCACAGGCGGGGTTAACACGGTACCAGGAGGCGTCCTTGGGAAGGCTGGGTAGCAGGCGGGGTTAACACGGTGCCAGGAGGCGTCCTTGGGAAGGCTGGGTAGCAGGCGGGGTTAACACGGTGCCAGGAGGCGTCCTTGGGAAGTCTGGGTAGCAGGCGGGGTTAACACCGTACCAGGAGGCGTCCTTGGGAAGGCTGGGTAGCAGGCGGGGTTAACACCGTGCCAGGAGGCGTCCTTGGGAAGGGTGGGCACAGGCGGGGTTAACACCGTGCCAGGAGGCGTCCTTGGGAAGGCTGGGTAGCAGGCGGGGCTAACACCGTGCTGCTGTGTTTTATCAACCAACAACCCTGACAAACGCCTGTAAGTAACCTACCGTCCATTACTATACTGCCACGGACTATCTAACCTGTCAGGACTAACTAGCCATCACTATTTGCCGCTACCATGTGTGCCCTAACTGAACTTCACCATGCCGCACCCCAGCTACCTAAACGTGCAATGCTTAACCTGTGCCACGTGCCAATACAACGCTTAAGACTGGCGATCATAACCCGATCATCCATTCACGCATCCCATATGTCGCTTACACCCACGTCAAAAACCTCAGACAGGTATGCGCTTCGTACAAAAGAGTCATGTCCCGCTATAGTTGGGTTTTCGTGACCACGTATGTCAGACGAATCACCCATCACCGGCTGAAGAGGCAAAGCCATCACCGAAAAACAGCTACGGCCCCAAACTGAACAGGACGAGCGGATCTACACCGAGCTGAGCAGATATAATCTATACTGAGCTACTGAGATCTCTCTAGCGAGGAGCTGCGTCACGGTACTGCGTCACGGTATTGCGTCACGGTACTGTGTCACGGAGCTGCGTCACGGAGCTGCGTCACGGTACTGTGTCACAGAGCTGCGTCACGGTACTGCGTCACGGAGCTGCGTCACGGTACTGCGTCACGGTACTGCGTCACGGAGCTGCGTCACGGTACTGCGTCACGGTACTGCGTCACGAAGCTGCGTCACGGTACTGCGTCACGGAGCTGCGTCTCGGTACTGCGTCACGGAGGTGCGTCACGGTACTGCGTCACGGAGCTGCGTCACGGAGCTGCGTCACGGAGGTGCGTCACGGTACTTGTGGCCGCGGCGGGAGGCGATGTGACGGCGGAGTGGAGGCCGCCGACTGCCCTCACCACCGGACGGTCGAGCTGCTGGGGTTCACCGTCCGGCCCTGTACGCCATGATGGTGGGGGTGTGGTGTGGGTGGGCGGGGCTTCAGACCGCCGTACTACCGCGGTTATGTTCTGTTCGCCGGCACACGCCGAACCAGACACGGCACGCATAGCAGCAGAACACACGCCACTACGATGCAGGGGACGTGCACTTTGCCCCGTTTGAAGAATATGACATTAAATACCAACGTATCGGCATCAGCGCGATTCACTGAGAAGGGTCTGCAGTATCCAGATTCACGGTATCACAGATTCAGGTTTGATCACCGGTTTGGTCAAACCTGAAACAAATCCTGGGCGGCAGGCTATTTCAGGGTTGGAGTGGTAATGAAACGCAGCGAACCTAACACAAATATAACAGTTTCGATCCTACGTTCAGCTCACGACTCACTAGCCACCCTACAAGGCAAGTCCGATATAAGCCCAACCTTGAGTCAGCTCAACTTTGCGGAGACCTTCGCACACACGCAGCGGGTAAGTTTTCCTCAAACTTAGCATAACCAGCGACCAGCACCCACGGTCCGTATCCCCCACTGCCTGACCCCTGCTGTGAGGAGCCACGGCCCTGAACCCACCTTCGGCATCCCCATCATTATCGGCCTGTACTGCAGGAGGAACCCGTTCCTCCCCAGCTCCTGTGAGGAACCACGGCCCTGAACCCACCTTCGGCATCCCCATCATTATCGGCCTGTACTGCAGGAGGAACCCGTTCCTCCCCAGCTCCTGTGAGGAACCACGGCCCTGAACCCACCTTCAGCATCCCCATCATTATCGGCCTGTACTGCAGGAGGAACCCGTTCCTCCCCAGCTCCTGTGAGGAACCACGGCCCTGAACCCACCTTCGGCATCCCCATCATTATCGGCCTGTACTGCAGGAGGAACCCGTTCCTCCCCAGCTCCTGTGAGGAACCACGGCCCTGAACCCACCTTCGGCATCCCAATCATTATCGGCCTGTACTGCAGGAGGAACCCGTTCCTCCCCAGCTCCTGTGAGGAACCACGGCCCTGAACCCACCTTCGGCATCCCCATCATTATCGGCCTGTACTGCAGGAGGAACCCGTTCCTCCCCAGCTCCTGTGAGGAACCACGGCCCTGAACCCACCTTCGGCATCCCCATCATTATCGGCCTGTACTGCAGGAGGAACCCGTTCCTCCCCAGCTCCTGTGAGGAACCACGGCCCTGAACCCACCTTCGGCATCCCCATCATTATCGGCCTGTACTGCAGGAGGAACCCGTTCCTCCCCAGCTCCGGTGAGGAGCCACGGCCCTGAACCCACCTTCGGCGTCCTCGTCGTCGCCGACCTCTGTGAGGTACTGCAGCAGGAACTCTGAGAAGGCGCCCTTGTTGTCCATCAGCTGTTGGTAGGGACCCGTCTCGGAGACGCGGCCAGCCTTCATCACCATGATCAGGTCCGTGTACCGCAGGTACGTGATGCCGTGCGTCACCAAGATTCGCGTCTGTCGGGTCAGAGGACGGGTCAGAGGACGGGTCAGAGGACGGGTCAGAGGACGGGTCAGAGGACGGGTCAGAGGGCGGGTCAGAGGGCGGGTCACAGCTCGGGTCAGAGGGCGGGTCACAGCTCAGGTCAACAGCTCAGGTCAACAGCGCAACACAGTGGCGATCAATTCCAAACGGCCGCCGGTTTGTCTATTCTCCGTAGCTCTGATGTGGAGAGCGTCATCCACCAAGGCAATCAATCGCAGGCAGAATGACCTTTACCCGAACAAAAACTGACCCATTTTCTAATCAGACTGACCTTTTTCCTGAGCATGCCTTCCGGTCCGATGACGTTCTCGAAGATGTGCTTGCCGACGTGCGAGTCGACGGCTGAGAGCGGGTCGTCCAGGAAGTAGATGTCGCTGTTGCTGTAGACGGCGCGCGCCAGCGCCACGCGCTGCTTCTGACCTCCGGACAGGTTGATACCCTGCGGCGACGGCGACGACGAAGGCGACGACGCCGGTCAGAGGGCGGAGGTGTCGGCATTGTCACGCATCGAACAGATACTCATGTCACATCATCACATCACATCGTGTCATGTCACACTCATTGTCACGCATCGAACAAATACTCATGTGAGTTCTGCTGAACAGTCAGCGTAGCCGACCCAGGTAAACCGTCCACCCTTAAAAAACAGCTCCCACCTAGCTCCCATTCCTGGCCTGGGCTCAATAATGCACTGCCTCGCCTCGGTTCCCTACCTCACCACTACACTGTCGTCTCGGTTCCCTACCTCACCACTACACTGTCGTCTCGGTTCCCTACCTCACCACTACACTGTCGTCTCGGTTCCCTACCTCACCACTACACTGTCGTCTCGGTTCCCTACCTCACCACTACACTGTCGCCTCGGTTCCCTACCTCACCACTACACTGTCGTCTCGGTTCCCTACCTCACCACTACACTGTCGTCTCGGTTCCCTACCTCACCACTACACTGTCGTCTCGGTTCCCTACCTCACCACTACACTGTCGTCTCGGTTCCCTACCTCACCACTACACTGTCGTCTCGGTTCCCAGCATCAATAGTACTGACTGGTGGGTCCCGGTTCCCAGCATCAATAGTACTGACTGGTGGGTCCCGGTTCCCAGCATCAATAGTACTGACTGGTGAGTCCCGGTTCCCAACTGCCGCGCTCCGCTGGCAGTGCCGCGGACCCACCTTCTCGCCAATCTCAGTCCTGTCCCCGGCCGGCAGCATGTCAAAGTCGCTCTTCAGCGCGCACGCTTCGACGCAGCGTTTGTAGAGGTCCTCGTCCAGCGTACGGCCGAACAGAATGTTATCCTTCAGAGTCGCGTTCTGGATCCAGGCCTCCTGCGCCACGTACGCCACACTGCCCTGCGGTACACACGGCGGGGGGTCAGCAGTGCGCCACGCACGTCACACCGACCTATAGTACATACAGCTGGAAGTGGCATTGATATTCATTATGCAATGACCTAAGGTGGCGAAATTGATGTATTATAATTTATTAGGTGGCCTTAATGTATGTATTTACTTACTTAGTATGAGGTTAACGGTTATTTCATTAATTCTCATTGATATTCAATGGCCTTTTATCGACGTACCAATGTCTGCCGTTATCTGCCGACACCTGGTGAAAATAAATATATGTCTTTTGACCAGGAAACCCGACAATAAACATACCATTGATCTCTGTTTCGGAGCAAAATAGCGCCACCCAGTTTCGAGTCGCCCAATATAAGACGCCCCGTCGAGTCGATGCGTTGTAGCCCCACTACCTCCAGCCGAGTGCCGGGCAGAGGGCAATATATTCCACAGCACACAACACCCAGAAGTGTTCTGACTTCTGAGACCGTACCACCCGGCCGGCGGGCCGGCGGCACTCCAGCCACGCGGCGTCTCCGACCAACCTTGATGTTGACGCGCCCTCCAGCCTTCTCCATCTCTCCCAGCAGAGCACTGAGCAGCGACGACTTCCCGGAGCCGACGGTGCCCACCACGGCCAGCAGGCTGACGTCCTTGGCGTGCAGGTTGATGTCCTGCAGGAACGGCGGCGACTCGGGGTCCCAGGTGAACGAGCCGTTCTCCACCACTACCGGGTCACCTGCCGAGGTCACACAGAGGTCACACAGAGGTCACACAGAGGTCACACAGAGGTCACACGGAGGTCACACGGAGGTCACACGGAGGTCACACGGAGGTCAACTGCTGCATGGGGAAGACAGAGGGTGGTGACACGGGGCCCCAGGTGAACGAGCCGTTCTCCTCCACCACCACCGGGTCACCTGCCGTGCAGGAGGGTGTCAGACAGGAGGGGGGGGGGGGGGGGGGGGGGGGGCTGTCGGAGGATAAAACAGAGGGTCGCTTGAGGTTTCTGCAGTGGGACACCGTCCGTGGGTAGCACACAAAGTTGACGGAAATGAGCAGTACAAGTCAGCATATTATCACGCAAATGAAAGACCATGTTCCATAGCAACACGTGTGCATCTGTAACTGCCTATGCTCAAATTTCGTCATGGTTTCTTGGATGTGATCATGGGCAGTTCAATGTAGGTGATCCTCATCGGCTCATTGGATGTTTACTTTGCTATGGACGAGGCTTAAATGAAGGCTTGCAAAATGAATTCAATTGCTGAGTTGCATGATAAATCAATTCATGGGATCTTCCAATGATTAAAGGTCGTCTTAGACTTGGACACGCTACGCGTCTCGTCCATGACGAACTGTAATCATTGGACTCACCCATGGATATATTATATATAATCAGCATCGACTAGCTATAGGATACCATCGCCCAAATCTACTTGGCAAAAGTAAGCAGCAGCGATCATATGCAATGTTTCCGACTCGGCCGCTTGGTCGGGGTTAAGTGAGTCACTGGAGCGAGTCGTCACAGAGGGGCCTCTGGGCGACTCCACACAGTCGGTAATACTGCGGTATCATGACCTGACCCTCAGCTGATCCTCAGCTGATCCTCAGCTGATCCTCAGCTGACCCTCAGCTGATCCTCAGCTGATCCTCAGCTGACCCTCAGCTGATCCTCAGCTGATCCTCAGCTGATCCTCAGCTGATCCTCAGCTGATCCTCAGCTGATCCTCAGCTGATCCTCAGCTGATCCTCAGCTGATCCTCAGCTGACCCTCAGCTGACCCTCAGCTGACCCTCAGCTGACCCTCAGCTGACCCTCAGCTGATCCTCAGCTGATCCTCAGCTGATCCTCAGCTGACCCTCAGCTGACCCTCAGCTGATCCGCAGCTGATCCGCAGCTGATCCGCAGCTGACCCTCAGCTGACCCTCAGCTGATCCGCAGCTGACCCTCAGCTGACCCTCAGCTGACCCTTAGCTGACCCTCAGCTGATCCGCAGCTGACCCTCAGCTGACCCTCAGCTGCCCCTCAGCTGGCCCTCAGCTGATCCGCAGCTGATCGATACGCGCGCTACTCACTCTCGGAGGAGTCGTGCGACACGGCCTGGTCGTCCAGATCGTCACTGTTCAGGTACTTGTTCATACGCGTCAGAGACACGTTAGCCTGCCAGCATCAGTACGCAGGAGTCAGGCGGGCTGGACGGCAGGAGTCAGGCGGGCTGGACGGCAGGAGTCAAGTGGGCTGGACGGCAGGAGTCAGGCGGGCTGGACGGCAGGAGTCAGGCGGGCTGGACGGCAGGAGTCAAGTGGGCTGGACGGCAGGAGTACGGAGGAGTCAGGCGGGCTGGACGGCTAGTCTCCCGATATGCGTGGGTGGGGGCCATTGATGGATACAAACATCGTTTATCATGATAATTTCAAAACCAGCAATCTTAAAATAAGGGAAAATAAATTAATTGCTTACCATATTTAGGTAATTGTTAACAATAATATCGCAATAAAAATAGACCATAGGGATCACGACTCAAGATTCAGGACAAAGCCGGCAATGAAATACAATCGAAATAATACATACGAAGCAGATGCGATGAAGCAACGGCATTATAACCTTACACTAGCATACAAAGCAACAGAGATGCCATAGGAAAGATGCAACTAGCAAAAAATATACAGACAAACCATAAACATATAAATAGTATAGCATGCAACATGAAATAATGCAGAGTAAGCCACGCCCACGACATGCACTTGGGGCATGTACAAAAGAAGAAATAGGTAGCCTGTACTACATAGAATGAAAAAGGCATAGTCAGTTAAATATTGTTTGTTATTAGTGAGAAATCCAGTGATATTAGTTCTCATTAGTCCTCCGTCACTAGGTTAGTAGAGGGATCTGTAACATAAAACACTAACACAGTAAAACAAGAAGAAGACAATAACCGCTCCAGCTACTCGAGTCTACCCATGTCAAACCTTATTCAGAAACGTCCGTGTGCAGCAAAGCATTTAGCAACTACGACGTTAGTCTCCACGGTAAACCCAGCTCTGAACTAACTACTCCACGCCGGCAGCCAACATTATCCGCCAGCGTCACTGATGACGTCACTCATCACTGATGTTACGTCACCTGCACCACACTGATGGTGATCATGGGCAGCATGGAGAGCGGGAATCGCAGTGCGTTGAACAGCGCCAGCGCCACGAACGCCCTCCTACTGTCCAGCGCGTGGTCAGAGTCGACCAGCACGTAGGTGGCGAACGAAGCGAGACACACCTGCCAGAGCGGACTGATCAGCCCGCGGCCGTAGCAGACGGACCATGGTACATTGAGACAGACACCGGGACCAGTTGGTGACGGACGACCCTATGTGGGGGACGGACGGGGGGACGGGGGGACGGACGGACGGACGGACGGACGGACGGAGATAGACGTGACACCCGAGGCAGGACAGTGGTGCGTGACACCTGTCACGCCACCTGTTCACCTGCCACACAGCGGTCACCGAGCGGCGGCCGCTCTCACACACTCAGCAGGTACAGCACAGAAGACAGGACGCCGCCTGCTGAGACACAGCGGTCCCACAGGACAGTCCACTGGACAGGACCCCACTGGACAGGACAGTCCACTAGATAGGACAGTCCTGACAAGGCACCCCGCCAGACAGACCCGGCAGGGCTGGACAGCACAGAACATGAGTCCTCACAGGACATAACAACCCAGACATGAACCAACACAGGACAGAGCAGTCCATCAGACAATGAAGACGCCCAGCGACACGGCTGACGCCACGACGAGACGGCGCGGCGCCCGGCCGGCCGGCCTGTACCTGCACTGTGAAGACGATCAACATGGGGAGGAAGCTGAGGGGCATGCGCAGCAGGTTGAACAGCGACAGCGACACGAACGCCACGTCCGGCGTCAGGATGTGGTCTTCGCCGGTCAGCACGTACACGGCGAACGTGACCAAAGTCACCTGGCGGACACGTGCGCAGTTAGACCGACCGCCGCGCAGACAGAGACCTCTGTAATGGTACCGGCGGTAACCCGCAGCCGGTCGCCAAGCCAGCCACTTCGTCCGTGGCTGTGTCAATCTAGATGCCACTATCGGATATCTATTATTGGCGTGCGTCAGTTTGGGTGAGTATGTCTACAATCGCCTGTTCCAGGCACACCTACGCAAGACACGCAGCACAACATTCGCCTGCCTGGTCTGAGAGTACGGTAACGCTGTATCAATGTTTCAGCGCTGCGGCCCTGTACAGCCTCAGCAGCCAGCAGGAGGCTAGCAGAAGTCATAGCGACTTCCGTCTACCGGCCGCTCCAGCCAAATGTAAGAGCTGCAAAATGTCCAGTTTGATTCGCCGCTGTTGTTAGATTAAGTTAAACATACACCTTCGTCAGTCCGCCCGGCCCAAGAGAACTGAATGCGGGCTGTGTGAGACGACCTGAACACACCTTCAAAATAACGCCACTTGCAGCTGGAAACGTACTGATGTCAACAGAACAACTAACGAAGCTATGACTCGGAACAGACAAACAACATACAGGACAATAAATATCAACAATTATTGCACACTTTGTAATAAATTGTGGGGTTTAAAGAGACCAGAACAATACAGCAGTACAGTGCATTAGCAAACCCTTTCTGGCGGAGGTGACGACGTGCCTTGAATGGATTCAATTTAACCATATCATCCGTAACTACTTGGTCCCTGATGTATAACCAAATATAGCAAGTGACTGTAGAGTTCCGATAAGCTGGCACTGAATTCTAGCCCTCCTGAGAGCCTGCCGGCCCCGTCCCGCCCCAGCGCGCGACAGACACGACCGTCTACCCTCCTGAGACCCTGCCGGCCCCGTCCCGGCCCAGCGCGCGACAGACACGGCCGTCTACCCTCCTGAGACCCTGCCGGCCCCGTGCCGCCCCAGCGCGCGACAGACACGACCGTCTACCCTCCTGAGACCCTGCCGGCCCCGTCCCGCCCCAGCGCGCGACAGACACGACCGTCTACCCTCCTGAGACCCTGCCGGCCCCGTCCCGGCCCAGCGCGCGACAGACACGGCCGTCTACCCTCCTGAGACCCTGCCGGCCCCGTCCCGCCCCAGCGCGCGACAGACACGACCGTCTACCCTCCTGAGACCCTGCCGGCCCCGTCCCGCCCCAGCGCGCGACAGACACGACCGTCTACCCTCCTGAGACCCTGCCGGCCCCGTCCCGGCCCAGCGCGCGACAGACACGGCCGTCTACCCTCCTGAGACCCTGCCGGCCCCGTCCCGCCCCAGCGCGCGACAGACACGGCCGTCTACCCTCCTGAGACCCTGCCGGTCCCGTCCCAGCGCGCGACAGACACGGCCGTCTACCCTCCTGAGACCCTGCCGGCCCCGTCCCGCCCCAGCGCGCGACAGGCGCGACAGGCACGGCCGTCTACCCTCCTGAGACCCTGCCGGCCCCGTCCCGCCCCAGCGCGCGACAGACACGGCCGTCTACCCTCCTGAGACCCTGCCGGCCCCGTCCTGCCCCAGCGCGCGATAGACGCGACCGTCTATAAACGCACCACGAACGGGGCGCACGTCCAGATGAACGAGGTGCCGGCGTTCAGGTAGGCCGTCTTCCGCAGCACGCGAATCTCCTGGGTACGGATGTCCAGCACCTGCTGCTCGAACGACGGCTCCCAGGCGTACAGCTTCAGAACCTGCCGAGCCACGCAGCCGGGTTAAACTCGCGGACTGACACAGATAGCACAGGGTTGTAACTTGTATAGACATTATTATTGCCAGATATATTATAGACAGACTTCATATTGTAGACAGACTTCATATCGTAGACAGACTTGTATTACATACTTATTATATGCCATCTTCTGAAAGGGCATTCGAACAATGACCGCGGATAAATCACACCAGTCTCACAAATCAACACCTATGCAGCCCTGAGAGGCCTCCGGCGTGCCCTTTTACCTTGATGCCGCTGAGGATTTCGTTCATGAGCTTGACGCGCTGGTCCTTGTACTTCATCTGCTCCAGCTGCAGCTTCTTGGTGGCGTTGGCGATGAAGCCGTTGACGGGCATCAGGATGATCATCACAGAGAGGCCGGCGAACACCGAGGCGCCTACGGACAGCACGGATCAACGTCACAGATTGGCAGCACGGCGGACAACACGGATCAACGTCACAGTTTGGCAGCACGGCGGACAGCACGGATCAACGTCGCAGTTTGGCAGCACCGCGGACAGCTCACGGATGAACGTCGCAGTTTGGCAGCACCGCGGACAGCTCACGGATGAACGTCACAGTTTGGCAGCACGGCGGACAGCACGGATCAACGTCACAGTTTGGCAGCACGGCGGACAGCACGGATCGACGTCACAGTTTGGCAGCACGGCGGACAGCACGGATAAGCGTCACAGTTTGGCAGCACGACAGCATTGCACACAGGAACAGCACGGTAACACAAACCCAGAACCCGTCCGGCCAGACCGCGGCCGTATGACGTGCTGCTTAAGCTGAGGGTCTCCGTTTGGGCAACACGACATACGGTGTATATCGAGACAGCCTGGCCAGTTATTCCAGTAGGAAAATAACATTACATTTTACACTTCAAACAGAGAGCAACCTGAAAAGGCTTCTTCAAACGACCACAAACAGCACTTGCGGGGGAAAAATATAACATCTCTATGACCTCATATGGCTTCTGCCGTATCAACGAACATACTCACGGAGCATTACAACAGGCGTGAGTTGCCACTGAAAGACACGTGTGTGTGTGTGTCTTTCCAGGACGACAGAATCAGTCAGCCATCAACCGCAGCCCAGCCCCCGAGCCAGCCCGGCACTTGGCGCCACACGAGGCAAGGTGCTGCGCACGGTAGCCGCGTCTCCTCACCGAGCTCCTGGTACAGGAAGTAGATGGCCAGGGCGATCTGGTAGGGCGCCGACCACAGCAGGCAGATGTACGAGGCCAGATCCATGAAGCGCTGCGCATCCACGGCCATCAGGTTCACGATCTCACCCACCGTCGACTCCCGGCGAGCCAGGTTACTGATCATCAGCGCCTGCGAGCAAGGGGGGGGGGGAGTGGGTGAGTGAGTGAGTGAGTGAGTGAGTGAGTGAGTGAGTGAGTAAGAGCTTAATACCAGGTTATATAACGGCACAGGCGGACCTGAATGACATAGTAGTCAACAGCTGAGGCCAGAGCAACAATACAGGTCACCTAAACATATTTAAATGCAAATGATTAGGCAGGCACGCAATAGTCCAAGTGGGCCGAAGTGCCTTAAATTTAACTAAACTAAAATCAGCTAAAGAGGCCAGAGAGGCTCCGTGACTTTTATACAGCCGTCTTCGTCAACAGGGCTCATGTTCCACTAAATGGGCCAACGACATGACTTCATTCATCGAGCATCTCATCCTTGTAGACACCATACCCATTTTAATTACATGATTTCTGCTGAGAAAGCCAACCCATCAATGCCGTTCCAGCGACAGGCCGACGTCCACCGCTGACCTTCCTATAGCCACGCCTTCCCCAGCTGTCCACCGCTGACCTTCCTATAGCCACGCCTTCCCCAGCTGTCCACCGCTGACCTTCCTATAGACACGCCTTCCCCAGCTGTCCACCGCTGACCTTCATATAGCCACGCCTTCCCCAGCTGTCCACCGCTGACCTTCCTATAGCCACGCCTTCCCCAGCTGTCCACCGCTGACCTTCCTATAGACACGCCTTCCCCAGCTGTCCACCGCTGACCTTCCTATAGACACGCCTTCCCCAGACATCCACCGCTGACCTTCCTATAGCCACGCCTTCCCCAGCTGTCCACCGCTGACCTTCCTATAGACACGCCTTCCCCAGCTGTCCACCGCTGACCTTCCTATAGACACGCCTTCCCCAGCTGTCCACCGCTGACCTTCCTATAGACACGCCTTCCCCAGCTGTCCACCGCTGACCTTCCTATAGACTTGCCTTCCCCAGCTGTCCACCGCTGACCTTCCTATAGACACGCCTTCCCCAGCTGTCCACCGCTGACCTTCCTATAGACACGCCTTCCCCAGACATCCACCGCTGACCTTCCTATAGCCACGCCTTCCCCAGCTGTCCACCGCTGACCTTCCTATAGACACGCCTTCCCCAGCTGTCCACCGCTGACCTTCCTATAGCCACGCCTTCCCCAGCTGTCCACCGCTGACCTTCCTATAGACACGCCTTCCCCAGACGTCCACCGCTGACCTTCCTATAGACACGCCTTCCCCAGCTGTCCACCGCTGACCTTCCTATAGACACGCCTTCCCCAGCTGTCCACCGCTGACCTCCCTATAGACACGCCTTCCCCAGCTGTCCACCGCTGACCTTCCTATAGACACGCCTTCCCCAGCTGTCCACCGCTGACCTTCCTATAGACACGCCTTCCCCAGCTGTCCACCGCTGACCTCCCTATAGACACGCCTTCCCCAGCTGTCCACCGCTGACCTTCCTATAGACACGCCTTCCACAGACGTCCACCGCTGACCTTCCTATAGACACGTCTTCCCCAGCTGTCCACCGCTGACCTTCCTATAGACACGCCTTCCCCAGCTGTCCACCGCTGACCTCCCTATAGACACGCCTTCCCCAGCTGTCCACCGCTGACCTTCCTATAGACACGCCTTCCCCAGCTGTCCACCGCTGACCTCCCTATAGACACGCCTTCCCCAGCTGTCCACCGCTGGCCTTCCTATATACACGCCTTCCCAAGCTGTCCACCGCTGACCTTCCTATAGACACGCCTTCCCCAGCTGTCCACCGCTGGCCTTCCTATAGACACGCCTTCCCCAGCTGTCCATCGCTGACCTTCCTATACACACGCCTTCCCCAGCTGTACACCGCTGACCTTCCTATAGACACGCCTTCCCCAGCTGTCCACCGCTGACCTTCCTATAGACACGCCTTCCCCAGCTGCCCACCGCTGACCTTCCTATAGACACGCCTTCCCCAGCTGCCCACCGCTGACCTTCCCATAGACACGCCTTCCCCAGCTGTCCACCGCTGACCTTCATATAGACACGCCTTCCCCAGCTGTCCACCGCTGACCTTCCTATAGACACGCCTTCCCCAGCTGTCCACCGCTGACCTTCCTATAGACACGCCTTCCCCAGCTGTCCACCGCTGACCTTCCTATAGACACGCCTTCCCCAGCTGTCCACCGCTGACCTTCCTATAGACACGCCTTCCCCAGCTGTCCACCGCTGACCTTCATATAGACACGCCTTCCCCAGCTGTCCACCGCTGACCTTCAAGATACGCCTTCCCCAGCTGTCCACCGCTGACCTTCCTATACACACGCCTTCCCCAGCTGTCCACCGCTGACCTTCATATAGACACGCCTTCCCCAGCTATCCACCGCTGACCTTCCTATAGACACGCCTTCCCCAGCTGCCCACCGCTGACCTTCCTATAGACACGCCTTCCCCAGCTGTCCACCGCTGACCTTCCTATAGACACGCCTTCCCCAGCTGTCCACCGCTGACCTTCCTATAGACACGCCTTCCCCAGCTGTCCACCGCTGACCTCCCTATAGACACGCCTTCCCCAGACGTCCACCGCTGACCTTCCTATAGACACGCCTTCCCCAGCTGTCCACCGCTGACCTTCCTATAGACACGCCTTCCCCAGCTGCCCACCGCTGACCTTCCTATACACACTCCTTCCCCAGCTGTCCACCGCTGACCTTCCTATAGACCCGCCTTCCCCCGCTGTCCACCGCTGACCTTCCTATAGACACGCCTTCCCCAGCTGTTCACCGCTGACCTTCCTATAGACACGCCTTCCCCAGCTGCCCACCGCTGACCTTCCTATACACACTCCTTCCCCAGCTGTCCACCGCTGACCTTCCTATAGACCCGCCTTCCCCCGCTGTCCACCGCTGACCTTCCTATAGACACGCCTTCCCCAGCTGTCCACCGCTGACCTTCCTATAGACACGCCTTCCCCAGCTGTCCACCGCTGACCTTCCTATAGACACGCCTTCCCCAGCTGCCCTCTATCCCAACGACGCACATCACCTTACGTGAACACCAGAAAACAAAAGAGAAAATGTCGCGGCACTCCCAGCTATGAAATAGAAGAATAAAATAAAAAAGCCAATGAAGAGAGGAGGGCGGTGGTGTGTTAGCTGTGGTAAAAAAAGAAGGCAGAAAGTAGTCGCTGCTGAAATCAGCAAGCGACTGCCCCCCAACTACGCCCCCTGGGAATAGTACATTCTCACATTTGCACATACATAACCGAGTTAGTAAGGATCGCAAGGGTTTGTCTCACTGTCTGCTGCCCCGATCTCGTTGATATCAAGAAAGGTTTGCCAGACAGTGAGACAGGATACACTTTCATTCATACAAAGGATGGGCAAGGCAGGTCCTGGTCTAGGCAAGCAGAAGGTCTTTGCTGGAACCCGGCGAGTCCTCCCAGCTAAGCAAAGCTTGTTGCTGTTCGGTCTCACCCAGGTTCCAGCGCCAGTTAGTCGGGGTGGCTTACGCGAATGATATCAAATGAATTATACTTCAAGAAAGTATACAAGAAATACAGGTATTTATATTGGTCAAAACCAATATATATATTTCCATCCCTGATTTATTGTGTAACTATATTTAACTATAACTTACTTGTGCTATACCTTACAATAGCTGTATAATATATAGCTAATTATTTAATTATATAACTAATAATTATAACCTGTGAAGCTTGTGTAAGACACGCCTTCCTATAGACACGCCTTCCCCAGCTGTCCACCGCTGACCTTCCGACAGACACGCCTTCCCCAGCTGTCCACCGCTGACCTTCCTATAGACACGCCTTCCCCAGCTGTTCACCGCTGACCTTCCGATAGACACGCCTTCCCCAGCTGTCCACCGCTGACCCTATAGACACGCCTTCCCCAGCTGCCACCGCTGACCTTCCGATAGACAGCGGCGATCAGTGTGGTCCTGACGCGCATTCCGAGCGTCATCATCACCAGGAAGTACTGGTTCAGCACCGCCGACATCAGCATGTTGACGCACACCATCAGCACCGCGTAAAAGTAGCCGTGCCACGATGGCTCATCCTCGGCGCTGACGAAACTGATGATCTTACTGCAGGCACAGGAAGCGCACAGGTCAGTACAGGAGAAACACGGCAACGACAATCGGGTCATAAACATGCGCCACTATATATTCATATATGTATGTATTAATTTGTATCAGCAAAAGGAATAACCCAAACACATACGAGGTCCAATTACCGTCGAAATGACGACACGACGCACGTTACTGACGTCCATGCACAGATATGTAGTATAAGCTCACTGAAGATCATCTTTGAATCTCGATACATTTGCCGCGAGACTGCATTTTACGCAGGCACATGCTGAAACACATATTCCACCCTTGCATAGTCCGCATGCGGCTGTTCAACACATGTTTGGCATACGGAAACGGCGGCCAATAACCACAACCGCTGTGATCCAGCAACTGACCGCTTCGTTTAGGCGCGGTCAGTGCCGACCCCCAACACACAGACAACACCCACCTGAGGATCTGCGGGTTGACGAACGCCAGCGTGTCGTTGATAAACTTGAGGAACACGCCGAGCATGAACCAGCCGCCGAACGTCTTGATCAGGGCCGGCAGGATGGAGGCCCGCTTGTAGGTTCGCTTCTGGCCGCTGAACGCCACATCATCGGTCGTCTTGGTGAACTCCACCTTCTGCACGCGCGGCGGCGCTTGGCTGCCGGGGGTGGTCAGGTCAGGTCAGGGGAGGTCACATGGGGTAAAGCCAGGAGCGGCACCCCACAGATCTTACGGACGAGACCAGGAGCGAAGCGCTTAGCCTCAGAGTCTAGGGATGTATTGTCCGGCCCAGTCCTCCGTTCACACGGCGTAGCTAGCCGTCCCCGGTCAAACAACGGATACCGGTGGGACACGGTGTCGATCAGAGCACAACAACACGAGACGGAACCTGCGGAAAGCAAGTGCTCTCCACATAATGCAGATTTAGCCGATCCGAGACTAGTCATTGTCAATCAGGCGACCACAAATTGCTACGGCTGCACGCCGTAACACAATGCAAGAATCATACAATAGTTCGCCCTATGGTCCGACAAAACTGACAAAGAAAAGACAGCTGAAGAAATAAGATCACAAGAGTCGACAAAGAGAAACACTAGCTGTTTAGTGAAGTCACACCCACAGATGTTCACCCGCGCCCCGCTGGCGCTGGGGTCTCCAGCCGAACGCGCGGCGCTGAGGGGGGGGGGGGGGTAAATTTTACCCCCCCCCCCCCCTCGTATCTTCCGAACCAATGACCGCAGCGAGACGCGCAAGGCGGCGATCGAAAGCTCTCAGTGAGAAGAAACTAACGCATATCCGAAATGATTAAAATAGGGTCACATGTCAGGCCACGGTCAGGTCAAATGTACAAAATGGGGTATTTGGGTTTTTGGGCCATATTTTCCACCAAGTCTTAGATTACGACTATTATCTCACACAGTGCTCTCAAATGTATAATGCATCTCCCGCATAAGCAAAAGTGAAATTGTAAGTAAAGGTCAAAGTCAAGACCAGGTCACAAAAGGTCACAGGTATACGAAAGTCATGCGACACATGTTGTATGGGCTAGTTTACACGTATAGTTCGATAGTAGCAGCCATTTTCACAACCTGACCCCATATAATGGCCCTCAGGTCAGGTCACAAAAAGGACACAATTTGAAATTGAATAACATAAATACAAAAGGCATGTTTCTAGACCAGTTTTGTCTCAGAAATACAGCAATGGCATTTATTTGTCTGTATCTGGTCACTAAAAGCAAAAAAAACGTAACTGAAAAAAATGACGTCATGAGTTACTTATACTTACGGAGCCATAAGTCAGTCACAAATTAAGATATTGCTTTCAAATTGATTTGGGTATCGTCCATACTTGGTTCTCTAATATATCTTCCGGTTTTTGGAATATCTTAATAAAAAAGTGGAAATTCTTCTGATTTTTTTTTTGTGTGCCCAAAACCCAAATTTCGAAAATCCGAGATAGCCATTTGGAAGAGAATGTTATTTCTTTTCTTTTGACGTTTTTTTATTTGCGATTTGCATAAAAACTCTATTTTCTCCGATTTTTCAAATATTTAACGTTTTTCTACCAAATAGTCACTAAAACGTCATTATCTCCCAACTACTTCACCAATTTCAATCAAATTTGGATAGAAGACGTAGAATTGATGCAGCATAAGGTACCGAAAGTCTCACTTCGATATCTGTCATAGTTTTCAAGTTATTGAGAAAATCCGGGAGGGGGTATAATTTACCCCCCCCCCCCGGGTTAAATATACTAACACTATATAGCATGACTAGTTAAATCATGCTATATAATATTATACAACTAAATTCTAAACAACTGGGCCTACTAATGCGTTTACTGGCGCGGCCGAACTCCGACATAGTTAGCTGACACAACACCTACACGTGCTGATGGAGGCTTTAACCCGGCAGTCACTGGGGTATTTTTTTGTAACACGACTCACTGGGGGGGGGGGGGGGGGGGGGCTTGTATCTTCGGAACCAATAGGACTATATAACTATGATCATACATATTATGTTACTACTACATATACATACGTTAGCATATAACTATGAGCATACATATTATGTTACTACCACATATACATACATACATAGAACTATGATGTGATGCTGCATCACGTATATACATAGCATACTACATATACGGCACGCACAAGGTCCAGTCGCGGTAACCGCGGCTGTATGCCCGTAATGCATTAGCGCTAAAATCGTATGCACGGTATCTCATAGGTAAGCAGCGGCCGCGATAGATACAGCAGCATCACGTACGTCTAGCACACATGCCGGATACACACAGCCAGTCCGTGCCACATGCAGCATACAAAGGACGCCGATCTCCAGACTGGTCGGTCTAGCGACGCACAGCTGACAGAGCTGGTAAGCCATATCACAACATCGCCGGGTCGCCTTACCCGAACTGGTCCCAGAACTCCCTGTGGGTGGAGGTGCATCAGTCGCCAGTGTTCGCCACCGTGACGTCACAGACGCAAACATACACCCCCGCGCGCGCGACACCCACACCCAGAGTACTTATATCAATGAGTAGGTTCAAGTTTGGCGACTGCCATGGCTACGTCACGCCTGGTTCAAACTAGAATAAACTAACTATGTTACCATATAACTATTTATGGTATGCTTTTTGGAATAGTTCTCATTTTCTTCTAGAATTTCAACTATATAGTAGGATATGGTAATCACATCGGAAAATATCTGAATAGAAAACGAAATATATTTAATACAATTTTGTGTGTATTCGAATGAAAATAATATTTAAAGTTCATTGGTACATCAATTGTATTGGGAAAATGTCTATAAATGTCAACGATATGTCACAATTAGTCAGCTGTAACAGAGTTTGCATTCAGGCCGGAAATTTCGAAGCACCAGGCCGCCGCCGGGCTGGCCAGCCAGCGGCGGCGGCCGGTCGGCCCCGTGGCGGTACAGTCTCTGGCAAGGCGTCGCAGCCGTTCTCACCAACTTGCGGCCGGCGCGGCGGCGGCGGTGTACAGCCCCTGACAGCGGACCCCCGCTCCGGCGCGCCGTGTGGGCGGAACATGCCTCCACTCGACCAAGAATTGTGAACGATCGGAATGTCTCAGGTAAAATCAGAAGCCATTCCAGGAATCTTGAAGAAACGAGCTTCCCATTGAGCATAAATACTTGTATCCATCTCTCTTAGATAACAAATTCAAGGGGGTAACTACCAAGCCTCTTTGCATTGCCTTAACACTGTGGAGCGGGATTCGACTGCCATGGTGATGTCACGGCTACCAAACAACTTGCGCTCCCCGCCCACACCCCCAAGGACACAGACACAGACACAGACACAGACACAGACACAGACACAGACACAGACACAGACACAGACACAGACACAGACACAGACACAGACACAGACACAGACACAGACACAGACACAGACACAGACACAGACACAGACACAGACACAGACACAGACACAGACACAGACACAGACACAGACACAGACACAGACACAGACACAGACACACACACACACACACACACACACACACACACACACACACACACACACACACACACACACACACACACACACACACACACACACACACACACGGAGCAGCAATGCCGTGAAGCGTGTCAAAAGGCTCGCGCTGTTCAAGTGAGGCCCGGGTCGACAGGGCGACAGGCGGACAGGTTCAGTATTTTATGGGACAGTGAAGGTGATATCGCGGGGTGACGGGTTTGACGAACTTAAAACGTTATTGATAAAGAAACAGGAGTCCACTAACGGAAAACGAAATAATACACGTCATAAACGATCGCAGTGGAACACAGCTTGCACCCGCGTCGCTGCCGCGGCCCAGTCTTATCGCAGTTGGTAGTGCTATTTTAACCTAACTTCAGTCCCCAGTTAGTCATCAGAAGGTAGTTACTGAGTAAACTGATTCGCTCCACCAGTGACCAGCTAGGCGGCCCTAGTATGACCGGTAGTCGCTGGCGGCGGCAGCGGAAGCCGGCCAGTAACACCACATAGCTATTAATAACCTCTAATGGCGACCAGCACTCCGCGCCGACTGGGGCAGGGGCGGGGGTGGGGTCGGGCCGGATCGGGTCGGGCAGGGTCGGGTCGGGCCGGGTCGGGCCGGGTCGGGCCGGGCCGGGCCGGGCCGGGTCGGGCCGGGTCAAATGTAAATTTGTCTAGTAAGTTGACGAGAAACCTCACGGGCGCTTCACGCCCGCTCGGTAATCAGCGGACATCCCCTCCCCCCCCCCCCCCCCTCCCCTGACAAAACCCACCAGCGACATCTGCTCCTCATTATTGACAAGACCCGGGGCCACGGGTTCGTCCCAGGATACTCGACACCAACTAGTCCTCGCGGCCAGCCGGTCTCAGCAGCAGTAGTGCTGACTGTGTTGACATCTCTGTCTGCCACGCGCCGGTCCCGTCTCAACAACGCCTCCTGAGCTGCTGGACGGCCGATTAATCGACAGCAGCAGTAGTGCTGACTGTGTTGACATCTGTCTGCCACGCGCCGGTCCCGTCTCAACAACGCCTCCTGAGCTGGACGGCCGATTCTAAGTAACGCCAGAGGTATGACGGGCCCGCGGTATATTGATCCGAGGCCAACATACCCACACCGGAACATGATTAGCCCCAGACGAACGCCACCGGCCACGTCAGACCGATGCACAGTGCCGAGCCAGTCTAGCCGGGAGGGTGCTTCAGTGGTACAGCACAGTCATGTCAGCATGGCATGACTAAGGTGAGAAGGCCAGACACTGGCTGCAAACTATAGGAAAAATGGCCCACCGAAAGTGCCCTCCAAAAACAGATTGCTTCGTCGATAGCCTTCAGAAATACGGTCCTCAGAAATAGTCTAGAATACGTCCTGATGCTGGACATTATTGCTGGTGCATCTCACAACATATAACATAGACAACACCATGTGATCCTGCGACCTGTGAGCATGCATCCTCTATCTGCAGCCATCATTCACCTGTGTGTGACCCCATCGCAAACACTGAGCACAAGGCGCGTCGTCAGTCAGCGCCACTGACTGGCTCCGTCGTGCGGCGCGCGGCTCTCACCTGCGGCTCTTCTCCAGCAGTTTGTTCCAGTGGCCGTTGAAAGTGGGCACGATCCGGCTGCAGCGGTCGTTGGGGTTCAGGTCCCAGAGGTCCTCTCGCTGCAGGGAGTGCCGCCAGCCGTGGAACGCCATCGGCTCGAACCACGCGAACGTGACGTCACTGATGAACGACGAGCTCGCCTTCGGAGACGGCTTCTGTGGACCGGCAACATAGGTGCGGGTCAGTAGCGGGTCAGTAGCGGGTGTCAGTAGCGGGTCAGTAGCGGGTCAGTAGCGGGTATCAGTAGCGGGTCTCAGTAGCGGGTCAGTAGCGGGTGTCAGTAGCGGGTCAGTAGCGGGTCTCAGTAGCGGGTCAGTAGCGGGGCTCAGTAGCGGGTCTCAGTAGCGGGTCTCAGTAGTGGGCCAGTAGCGGGTCTCAGTACCGGGTCTCAGTAGCGGGTCAGTAGCGGGTCAGTAGCGGGTCAGTAGCGGGTCAGTAGTGGGTCAGTAGTGGGTCAGTAGCGGGTCAGTAGCGGGTCAGTAGCGGGTCAGTAGCGGGTCTCAGTAGCGGGTCAGTAGCGGGTCAGTAGCGGGTCAGTAGCGGGTCAGTAGCGGGGCTCAGTAGCGGGTCTCAGTAGCGGGTCTCAGTAGCGGGTCTCAGTAGCGGGTCTCAGTAGCGGGTCAGTAGCGGGTCTCAGTAGCGGGTCAGTAGCGGGTCAGTAGCGGGTCTCAGTAGCGGGTCAGTAGCGGATCAGTAGCGGGTCAGTAGCGGGTCAGTAGCGGGTCAGTAGCGGGTCAGTAGTGGGTCAGTAGCGGGTCAGTAGCGGGTCTCAGTAGCGGGTCAGTAGCGGGTCAGTAGCGGGTCAGTAGCGGGTCAGTAGCGGGTCAGTAGCGGGTCAGTAGCGGGTCAGTAGGTCGGCAGGTTAGCAGGAGGTTAATAAGAGCTCAGTGGCGGGTCAGTAGCGGGTCAGGTGCGGGTCAGCAGGTCGGCAGGTTAGCAGGAGGTTCATGAGAGCTCAGTGGCAGGTCAGTGATAATTCAACTGGAGTTCATTGACCGACCAACAAATGCCATCAGATTGCTTGCCATCATCAGACACTTTTCCATGGATACTGGGCCGCCCAGGTACTCCAGTCACTAAGTACGGTACCTTCCGATCCTTATCGGACCATAATCGGTGGAAGACTAAATGAGCATACCTTCTTGAATCGTCTCCGATTCAACCAATGAGTTGAGCAAAACCCTGCTTCGTCAATAGTCTACACTACACTTAGTCGACAGTCTAAACAGTCCAGTTCTACTTCAACAGCTTCACCTTTCATTCTTGTTTCATCAGACTGTCTCCCTCTTCCACGACCTTCTCCGCTACAAACGACGACAGTCGCCAGACCAGCAGGCAATGCCGCCATACTCACGTCGCCCTTGATCTCGTCCTCGACATACTGCGGCAGCGCCGACAGTCGCCAGACCAGCAGGCAATGCCGCTATACTCACGTCGCCCTTGATCTCGTCCTCGACATACTGCGGCGGTGCGTCCGCGAAGCAATTCAGCAGCCACTCGGCGACCAGCACCGGGAAGTAGATCATGTAGAGCACGAACGGAGTCGTGTCCTGGTCAACCGTCTCCTGTGGGGGCAGGCCGGGGTCACGGGTCAGAGGTCACAGGTCAACCGTCTCATGTGGCAGAAGCGGGGGGTCACGAGTCAGACGCCAGTGATCAGCGGGCAGCACACCGGGGCTACGGGACGGGGAACAGTGGCCAGGATACCTTTGAGTGCGGATCCCTTGACAAATGTTTTTGAAGCGAATCTATGATCTCAGTGGATCCGGGATCAGTGGATCCACGAGATCAGATCCCGAGATCAGATCCCGAGATCAGATCCGAGATCCACGCACATGTATGCTTCACTATTCAACACACTGGTGAGAATGTCCCACCCAGCCTTTCAACACGCTGGTGAGAATGTCCCACCCAGCCTTTCAACACACTGGTGAGAATGTCCCACCCAGTCTTTCAACACACTGGTGAGAATGTCCCACCCAGCCTTTCAACACACTGGTGAGAATGTCCCACCCAGCCTTTCAACACACTGGTGAGAATGTCCCACCCAGCCTTTCAACACACTGGTGAGAATGTCCCACCCAGCCTTTCAACACACTGATGAGAATGTCCCACCCAGCCTTTCAACACACTGGTGAGAATGTCCCACCCAGCCTTTCAACACACTGGTGAGAATGTCCCACCCAGCCTTTCAACACACTGGTGAGAATGTCACACCCAGCCTTTCAACACACTGGTGAGAATGTTCCACCCAGCCTTTCAACACACTGGTGAGAATGTCCCACCCAGCCTTTCAACACACTGGTGAGAATGTCCCACCCAGCCTTTCAACACACTGGTGAGAATGTCCCACCCAGCCTTTCAACACACTGATTAGAATGTCCCACCCAGCCTTTCAACACACTGATGAGAATGTCCCACCCAGCCTTTCAACACACTGGTGAGAATGTCCCACCCAGCCTTTCAACACACTGGTGAGAATGTCCCACCCAGCCTTTCAACACACTGGTGAGAATGTCCCACCCAGCCTTTCAACACACTGATGAGAATGTCCCACCCAGCCTTTCAACACACTGATGAGAATGTCCCACCCAGCCTTTCAACACACTGATGAGAATGTCCCACCCAGCCTTTCAACACACTGATGAGAATGTCCCACCCAGCCTTTCAACACACTGATGAGAATGTCCCACCCAGCCTTTCAACACACTGATGAGAATGTCCCACCCAGCCTCACCCTCTCCATCACCACCTCAAACACACAGTCTGCAGGCAGCACACGGTAAGCACCACCCACCGCATCACGCGTATGACGCGTATGACGCGTATGACGCGTATGACGCGTATGACCCGTATGACGCGTATGACGCGTATGACGCGTATGACGCGTATGACGCGTATGACGCATATGACGCATATGACGCATATGACGCATATGACGCGTATGACGCGTATGACGCGTATGACGCGTATGACGCATATGACGCATATGACGCATATGACGCATATGACGCGTATGACGCGTATGACGCGTATGACACGTATGACGCGTATGACGCGTATGACGCGTATGACGCGTATGACGCGTATGACGCGTATGACGCGTATGACGCATATGACGCGTATGACGCGTGTATAAGGTGTATCAGACGTGTCGATTTTAAGACCAGCGGCGTGTGAGCCGGCCGCGGCATCTGTCCTTACCTCTCCGGTGGCGTTCATGATGCGTGTTCGGAACTCTGCTATCCCGCAGAATGTGAGCAGGGTCCAGAACATCCATATCACGCCTGAAGTCCGTATGCCGCGACGCTTCTCAAACAGCATAAATATCACCGCCAACGCCTGGGGACAAAACCATCAGTTAGGTGACGAATACTTCTCAAACAGAATCAATGTCAGTGCCAATACCTGGGGACGAGACAATATTGAGCTAGGTGACGAACATTTCTCAAACAGCATACATATCAGCGCCGACGCCTGGGGGCGAGATAGGGAATCGATCGGGCGATGATCACGGAATAAACACAGGACAATGAACAAGTGAGGCATCTTTACAAAACCAAATGGCAAGCTGGCTGAAAACAAACATTACAAATGGCCCATGTTAAATGAGATCACCAGATCTTTGTTTGACTGACGCATCGATCGAGCTGGAGCGGTCCCGCAGCGCCAGTACCGACCACCGGCCAGCGAGTGTGAGGGTGGGGGCAGTACCGACCACCGACCAGCGAGTGCGGGGGGGGTGAGGCTGTGGTGGCGCCTCGCACGCCTGCAGCGGTGCCGCCCGCCGCCACCCCCCCCCCCCCCCCCCCCCTCACCCTCTCATACACACACAAACATCCCACAAGCAGTGGATACAGGGCAGTTCTGCGGACTGGTGATGTCTGCTCGTTGTTCATTGAGCCAGGAAACGCGCAAACTCAGACAACATCCGGCCGATTAATACAGCAAGGACAGTATGGTCAGCGGACAGTATGGACAGTATGGACAGTATGGACAGTATGGACAGTATGGACAGTATGGACAGTATGGACAGTATGGTCAGTATGGACAGTATGGTCAGCGGACAGTATGGACAGTATGGACAGTATGGTCAGTATGGACAGTATGGTCAGCGGACAGTATGGACAGTATGGTCAGCGGACAGTATGGACAGTATGGTCAGCGGACAGTATGGACAGTATGGACAGTATGGTCAGCGGACAGTATGGACAGTATGGTCAGTATGGACAGTATGGTCAGTATGGACAGTATGGTCAGTATGGACAGTATGGTCAGTATGGACAGTATGGACAGTATGGTCAGCGGACAGTATGGACAGTATGGTCAGTATGGACAGTATGGTCAGTATGGACAGTATGGTCAGTATGGACAGTATGGACAGTATGGTCAGCGGACAGTATGGACAGTATGGTCAGTATGGACAGTATGGTCAGTATGGACAGTATGGACAGTATGGACAGTATGGTCAGCGGACAGTATGGACAGTATGGTCAGTATGGACAGTATGGACAGTATGGACAGTATGGTCAGCGGACAGTTTGGACAGTATGGACAGTATGGGCAGTATGGTCAGTATGGACAGTATGGTCAGTATGGACAGTATGGACAGTATGGACAGTATGGACAGTATGGACAGTATGGACAGAATGGACAGTATGGTCAGTATGGACAGTATGGTCAGTATGGACAGTACAGTGTCCTGAAATTGTTTGTTTTTGCAAGAGTGTGATGAATGCTGAGAGGACGTCACTATTCCAGAAGGAGGTGGGTATTGAGGTTCAAATTTGTATGATAATAACCCAAAATGGATGCTTCGGGCAGTCAGTTTGTTGTATATTTAACCAAAAATAGCTGTTCCGATAATTTAAAACTAAGCGTGTGTTAAAAGCGTGACTTGTTTTTAATACTATTTAGCTCGATCGCTAGTGACGTCGTTTCGATGGCAAGTGACGTGACAAAAAAGTGTATTTGGGTGTGGCTTTCCACTCATATTTGTGAAATTCAGGACACTGGGACAGTATGGTCAGCGGACAGTATGGGACAGTATGGTCAGCGGACAGTATGGACAGTATGGACAGTATGGACAGTATGGACAGTATGGACAGTATGGACAGTATGGACAGTATGGACAGTATGGACAGTATGGACAGTATGGACAGTATGGACAGTATGGACAGTATGGACAGTATGGACAGTATGGACAGTATGGACAGTATGGACAGTATGGACAGTATGGACAGTATGGACAGCGGACAGTATGGACAGTATGGACAGTATGGACAGTATGGTCAGCGGACAGTATGGACAGTATGGTCAGCGGATAGTATGGACAGTATGGACAGTATGGACAGTATGGACAGCGGGCAGCATGGACAGTATGGACAGTATGGACAGTATGGTTAGTATGGACAGTATGATCAGCGGACAGTATGGACAGTATGGACAGTATGGACAGTATGGACAGTATGGGCAGTATGGACAGTATGGACAGTATGGACAGCGGACAGTATGGACAGTATGGTGAGTATGGTCAGTATGGTCAGCGGACAGTATGGACAGTATGGACAGTATGGACAGTATGGACAGTATGGACAGTATGGACAGTATGGACAGTATGGACAGTATGGACAGTATGGACAGTATGGACAGTATGGACAGTATGGACAGTATGGACAGTATGGACAGTATGGACAGTATGGACAGTATGGACAGTATGGACAGTATGGACAGTATGGACAGTATGGACAGTATGGACAGTATGGACAGTATGGACAGTATGGACAGTATGGACAGTATGGACAGTATGGACAGTATGGACAGTATGGACAGTATGGACAGTATGGACAGTATGGACATTATGGACATTATGGACAGTATGGACAGTATGGACAGTATGGACAGTATGGACAGTATGGACAGTATGGACAGTATGGACAGTATGGACAGTATGGACAGTATGGACAGTATGGACAGTATGGACAGTATGGACAGTATGGACAGTATGGACAGTATGGACAGTATGGACAGTATGGTCAATATGGACAGTATGGACAGTATGGACAGCGGACAGTATGGAAACGCAGTGAAACTATACGGTTTAAAATGGGTTTGCGTTCCTTTTTGGAAAGTGACACTTCCAAAGAATGTAGTAGCTGTACATCCGGCACCACATTGGCCTAAGCCAGCGCTGACGCCTTAGTTCAACTGACCATGCTGGTTGGGCAAGTGATTCATCATTCATTGGTATGGGAGTTTAGCCCAATGGCATAGGCATACAAATAAGATGGAAAAAGTAGCCTTTGCTCATGTTATGGTTATTAAAAAATATGATGAATAATTCACCTATACCACGACTTGCGGCTTCTTCAGGGCTAAAACAGAACAGAGCCCTGAAGTGTTACCCCTGAAGAAGTTGTAGCCCTGAAGAAGCCGCAAGGCGTAATACACGTTAATTATTCATCATCTTTTTTAATTACCATAACATGAGCAAAGGCTACCTTTTCCATCTTATTTGTATCTGCACAATGCTCATCACAACCATCCATCATATACAATGGCATAGGCATTTTAGCCACACAATACATAAGCTCATCTGTTTGCATGAAGGGAGACAATTATATAGTTTTTTGTTAAAGAACAGGTATGTGAACAGTTGTGATGGGAAGATAGCGGAGCAGCTGGGTTGGGTACCTATGAGAGCAGGTAACCTGCATCAGCATGGTAATCATTGGGTTCTTTCCTACCACATATTATAAACATATTAATATTGCAAAATATTGTGAAGTCATTTTCAATGCAACTGTGAAGAAGCAAAACAATGAATGCTTACATAGGTTAGGTTATGTACTAGAATGCCTAAGTTGATCTGGTACAAAAATATCCGTTTTGGCTCATTGGAGATTTGCCTTCTTTTGCCACCAGGACTAGCCAGTCGGTTGTAACCGGTACAAACCGGTGCAGTGTCAAACACCACCTTTTGCCACCCACTGCCAGCCTGGGTGACATGCCAGCATGACTGACTGCACTGTGTACCGTCACGATCCGTCGTGCGTCGACACTGCCCCCCGTGACGGACGGACGACCCTGCGACGTCTGCCCCATTAGAGGACACGTGCACTCACAAACGGTACACCAGGCAGGCTGCGATTGTTGGCCGGCTAACGTACCCCGCCACCGGCCTGCAGACATGAGCAGGCATTTTAATGACGTCTGGTGCAACATGGTGGCCTCGAGCTGACAGGCGGACCAGGTACCAGACGGAACCCAACCTACATATCTGACTCGACAATGACGACCGGTGAGACGTGCGCATTAGTAAGACGGTAGCAGCTCTGAATGACCCGAGTCCATTGATTATCTGGGCTTTAGTGCGATAAAGGTCATTTTGTGACGCGAGTCAATGGATGGGCCAGTGCATTCCATCATCCAGTCGACACCATTGAGACAGGGCCGGGCTGTACCACAGCCACGGAAAGAAGCGCACGAAAGCCACATACATCGCCGAGCGGTGCATTTTCGGGACGAGTTTTCGGCCCGGGTCAGGAGGGAAGGACGAGCAGGACTTCTCGGAGGCTGTTGGTCGGCAGCTGCAGCTGCCACGGGCCGGCCGATGCAGCCGCCGGCCCCGGCAGCCGCTGCAGCAGTGCCGCACAAACGGATGAGGAATCACGGATAGATGGGGCGGGAGAGATGGACCGCTTCGCAACCAACCAGAGGTCGGGCTAACGTCTCGAACACCAGTTCCAACAAACCCCACAGCTGGTGCCGTGGAGGCAGATGGTTTCCGTGCCACAGATGGTCACGTCTGCTCAAGGCCTATGTCTACAAACCATCCAGCACGGGTTTCCACTGACATTCATGAGGCCAGAAGACATGACACAGCAACAATAACCTGACACGGTCTGTGCATAAAGATCCACTATGGAAGGCATCACAATGCTGGTGAAGTGCCACCAAAGCACAATCAAAGCATGCATGACTTGCAGCCCGCGCGTACATTCATTTCCTGAATTTCCTGAGGTTCTGAGTCAGCCGGACGGAGACGGGGAGACGACCCTGGGAGACGAGAAGCTCCGACAAAAGGTCGCGTCATTGCCGTGTCACGCCGACGCATCCTCTCCCAGAGAGCTGGCCGATGTTTGAAGAAACTGTGACTATCGGGCCGGATATCGCAGCCGAGTCCGGGATCTCTGAACCCGGCAAAAAACACCTGCCGGTCGTCTGCCGGTCGCTCGCTCCTCGACTCGCCTCGACTCGCCTCGACTCGCTTCGACTCGCCTCGACTCGCGGCGGGCGGCGTGGCAGTCAGCGTTACCTCACTCAGCGCACTAGGCCACGCCCGCCCGGGCTGCGTGAAGCCGCGAGCGGCACTTCCCTGGACGAGACTGCAGCAGCAGCACCCTGGGCCATGTTGCTGATCACAGGGACGCGACAGCGCGCCGCTCCGCTGGGAGCTTCTTACGAACAAAGAGGCGCCCAGGAGCCAACCAACGCCGGACAGACGGACAGACGCGCTGTCCTCTGCGCGGCATGCACAGAGCTGTCACGCGGATGTCGCGTGACGCGTGTGGCTGACGGGTGACGGCGCAGTCCGGCGCAGAGCGCTGATCTGCCCTCTGCTGGCTGGTCAGCGGTACACGCGGTGGAGTGCGGTGCAGATGTTGACGGCCCAGTCGCTCCGGCAGTGGTCGGCAGTGGGGCGGGGTCGGTGTTGAGGCAGCGGTCGGCAGTGGTCGGCAGTGGTCGGCAGTGGTCGGCAGTGGGGCGGGGTCGGTGTTGAGGCAGCGGTGGGCAGTGGTCGGCAGTGGGGCGGGGTCGATGTTGAGGCAGTGGTCGGCAGTGGGGCGGGGTCGGTGTTGAGGCAGCGGTCGGCAGTGGTCGGCAGTGGGGCGGGGTCGGTGTTGAGGCAGCGGTCGGCAGCGGTCGGCAGTGGGGCGGGGTCGGTGTTGAGGCAGCGGTCGGCAGCGGTCGGCAGTGGGGCGGGGTCGGTGTTGAGGCAGCGGTCGGCAGTGGTCGGCAGTGGGGCGGGGTCGGTGTTGAGGCAGTGGTCGGCAGTGGGGCGGGGTCGGTGTTGAGGCAGCGGTTGGCAGTGGTCGGCAGTGGGGCGGGGTCGGTGTTGAGGCAGTGGTCGGCAGTGGGGCGGGGTCGGTGTTGAGGCAGCGGTCGGCAGTGGTCGGCAGTGGTCGGCAGTGGTCGGCAGTGGGGCGGGGTCGGTGTTGAGGCAGTGGTCGGCAGTGGGGCGGGGTCGGTGTTGACAGCCACTGCGGCTGTGCGCCGGACCGGACGGCGGAGTTGTGCGGCTTCTGATGGCCGCTGAGCCACCGCTGCTGGGATCACTGTCGGACCGCTGCTGAGCAGGTCACAGTCGAAAACACGCCACACAGTAGAGCTGTCAGGCAGGCCAGAGTTTCGGGAATTCCGGCAGGACGAACTTCCCTGTTCCTGTTTCAGTGTTAGTGTTTAAGGGGTTGGAGGGCGCTTCTCTGTTCCTAAAACCGCTAATTGTAGTGATAAGTGCGGACAAAATATAAAATCCTATAAATTCCGCGATAAAATTATATCGCTGTCATGAACGAAGTGATAGTTATAAGCCCGATGCATATATGAATCACTGGATAAGTCTGACCAATGAGCCAAACATCTGGTCATGGGTACCGCATTGGCAGTGCCACTTCCGCCGGCCGCCACTGGGCGGCGGTCTGAAGGCGCTGCATCGCTCCCGACGATACAGCTCGTCACTGGGCTGCGATCTGAAGGCGCTGCATCGCTCCCGACGATACAGCTCGTCACTGGGCGGCGGTCTGAAGGCGCTGCATCGCTCCCGACGATACAGCTCGTCACTGGGCGGCGGTCTGAAGGCGCTGCATCGTTCCCGACGATACAGCTCGTCACTGGGCTGCGGTCTGAAGACGCTGCATCGCTCCCGACGATACAGCTCGTCACTGGGCGGCGGTCTGAAGGCGCTGCATCGCTCCCGACGATACAGCTCGTCACTGGGCGGCGGTCTGAAGGCGCTGCATCGTTCCCGACGATACAGCTCGTCACTGGGCGGCGACCATGGCACGCCGCGCCGCTCCGCTCCGGCCCCCATGGCACGGCACCGTCAGCTGGCCAAGACGGACGACCGGCCTTGAGAAGGCAGCGCGACGGGACCGGCGCGGCCCGGCGCGGCCCGGCACAGCCACCGACGACAGATCCTCCTCCTCCGCCGCCGCCGCCGCCACCCGGAGCTGACGGAATGGCCCAGCAGAGCAGAAAACTGGCCAAGACGCAGTCGCGACAGACAGCACGCAGTCGCTGACACCCACGGATTCATCGCAACAGGCGACCACAGAGATCGTCAAGACAAAGACGCCTCATATTATACTCCCTCCTGCCTGCTGTCTGTCCCCTGCCCCTGCCCCTGCCCCCCCCCCCCCCCCCCCCCCCCACTTGAACATAGTTCATACGCCCCTGGTCGCACGGAACCAAAAGCAAAGTAACATGATCAAAAATGATCAGAATGCGTTTTATATATTTAATTCACCCATACAAACTTAACATGAGGAATCGATAACAAAAAATTGCAGCCGTTTCACTTGTTCTGGATTCTGGTCGCTAGTAGCGCCTTCACAATCACGGTCCGTTTCCTGACATTCCTCTGCATCATGCCTCCGCCGCCCACTCCGGCGTCAGCCAGGATCGGCCAAAGCTCCGACTCGGGACCCGTGCATCTGAGCGGCTGATGGCCGCCCACTCCGGCGTCAGCCAGGATCGGCCAAAGCTCCGACTCGGGACCCGTGCATCTGAGCGGCTGATGGCCGCCCACTCCGGCGTCAGCCAGGATCGGCCAAAGCTCCGACTCGGGACCCGTACATCTGAGAGGCTGATGGCCGCCCACTCCGGCGTCAGCCATGATCGGCCAAAGCTCCGACTCGGGACCCGTGCATCTGAGCGGCTGATGGCCGCCCACTCCGGCGTCAGCCAGGATCGGCCAAAGCTCCGACTCGGGACCCGTGCATCTGAGAGGCTGATGGCCGCCCACTCCGGCGTCAGCCAGGATCGGCCAAAGCTCCGACTCGGGACCCGTGCATCTGAGCGGCTGATGGCCGCCCACTCCGGCGTCAGCCAGGATCGGCCAAAGCTCCGACTCGGGAGCCGTGCATCTGAGCGGCTGATGGCCGCCGCACACACCGGCTGAGCGGCTGATAGGTAACAGACGAACTCGGCCAACTCGGACCCGATATCGACCCGGGCCGGGCCGGCCTTTGATGACGCGTCGGTCTCTCCGCCGTCCGCGCCTGATAACGACACAGCACACCACGGCGGCCAAAAAAAAAAACACGGCACGACACGGCGACCAGGGCAAAAAACAGAGCTGGGTCGCTCCTCCCCGGGACCAACACAGACTCCAGACGGCCCCGTTACAGTGATGAAACGCCCCCTTTCTGTCCTCCCCTTCCGCCCGTAGAAGACACCAGAGTCGACGTTAAATGGTGTGTGAAGCTTGGTTGACCTGATGATTCAGAGTCGACGTTAAATGGTGTGTGAAGCTTGGTTGGCCTGATGATTCAGAGTCGACGTTAAATGGTGTGTGAAGCTTGGTTGACCTGATGATTCAGAGTCGACGTTAAATGGTGTGTGAAGCTTGGGTGACCTGATGATTCAGAGTCGACGTTAAATGGTGTGTGAAGCTTGGTTGACCGGATGATTCAGAGTCGACGTTAAATGGTGTGTGAAGCTTGGTTGACCTGATGATTCAGAGTCGACGTTAAATGGTGTGTGAAGCTTGGTTGACCTGATGATTCATTCATGGGTTAAGCCAGCTATAAGCATTGCTGGCTTTTTGCGCCGATATACTATACTTGTTCAGCTCCAGGAACGCACGTAGCCTGTTCAGCATGTCTAATACCCAAGTGCAGCCGTTTCTGATCTTCTCCCCAGCGGCCCCGCGCAGAGCAGCTCTCCGTTGAGTCACCAGCTCTCTCGGTCTGACCACGTGGTCACGCGGTGACGTCACACACTGGCAGATCTAGGGTCCGAGAATTGGGGGGGGGGGGGGGCTAAAATTTCGCTCCGCTTCAGCAGCGAAAAGTTGTTGACCGGGGGGGGGGGTGGAGTCGGGTCGTCATCAACGCGAAAAATCGTTGAGCGGGGGGGGGGGGGAAGGGGGAGGGGAGTGGTGTCGGGTTCTCAAAGAGATAGTCCTTGGCCGGGGGGGGGGGTTCTTCCTAATTATCACTTCTTACAGCCAATGCAGGAACACGCGGGGCGCGGGACATCCTTGTATTGAATGCCCCCCATGCTCCTGTGAGGGGGGGGGGGGCATTTTCCCCTAATGCCCCCACTCCTCTGGATTCGCCATGATAAAAACCAGACAAACCCAATTTTACCTCTTCTGTCGCTTTAAAAAAAAATTGTAGCCGAGTTCATGCTGAGTCTGATCTGGACTAGTTGGAAATGCTAAAAATTGTGAGACCTCTACTCATAGCACCCATAAAATGTACCAGGATAAGTACCTAAGCATGGTGCAAAATGGGTGTCAGATTTAAAATTGGTACCTGAAATTACTTGAGTCTGGATATGACCTGAGGCCAAAGTAGCCATCCCAAGCTATAGTAATTTAAAATAACCTTGACAATGAAAAATATTAACTTTACCTACAAATTCACAAAGTGTGAATTGTATTTGGCTACATGTTTACAGGGAAAGGGAAAACAACGATACCCAAGTCCCAGTCACAATTCCACAAATACTGTCGAAATGCGTTCCACGCACGCTATTCAGCGCTATAAATTGTGGTGCCAAGACGCGACGTTTTTTAACTTACGTTGGTTGCAGGAATCGCTCCAGATCGAAAATAGCGCCAAACCCGCCACGCATATTTGGAAATGTCGAATATAAAGTCAAGGCCCATCATACTTAGGGACAGTGGCGTACCGAGTATCAACTATCAGGTCATGCAGGTCATGACCTGATCCTTTGGACCCGAGGCGCCCATGCAAAGCTGGCGCCCCTCCCATCAGTCACGACGCCCCTCTGGCCAGTGACGGCGCCACTCCGGCCAGTGAGGACGCTCCCCCGGCCAGTGACGGTACTCTTGTGGCCAGTGACGGCGCCTCCGGCCAGTGAGGGCGTCCCCTGCCATAGACGGCGCCTCTCCGGCCCGTGACAGCGCCCCTCCGGCCAGTGACCACGCCCCTCCGGCGAGTGACGGCGCCTTTCCGGCTAGTGACGGCGCCCCTCCGGCGAGTGACGGCGCCCCTCCGACTAGTGACTGTCCCTCTTTGGCGAGTGACGGTGCCCTTCCAGCCAGTGACTCTCCTTCCGCACAGTGCGGAAGGAGAGGTGCCCCCCCCCCCCCCCCCCCTGCGAAATTTCGCCAATATTGGTGGCGGCGCTGTCGATCGGGTGGCGCCCCTCAAGGCAATGACCTGGTCCTTTGTGAATTTCTGTGTACGCTACTGCTTAGGGAGTCATAAGTCAGTCAACGCTCAAGATATTACTTTGACATTTGGTTTGGGCATCTTCCATACTTGGTTCTCCAATATATATTCCGGCCTTTTCATATGATTTGATATTTTATATGATTTTATGAAGAAAAACAAATTGGAGAAAAAATCCACCAAATCAAAATTTCCGAACATGTTAAAAAACCGGAATATATATTGGAGAACGAAGTATAGACCCACACCGAATTTCAAAGCAATATCTTTAGTTTTGTCTGACTTATGGCTACTTAAGTATGATGGGTCTGGATTTTTGTATTAGACATTTCCAATATGCACGCGCCACTTTCCCTCCTGCTACCAAAATGCTTCTAAATAGAGGAAACACGAACGAGGAAAAAAATAACGATTTTTTTGTTGCAAAAGGTTATTTTTCGCAGTCAGTACCCAGTTTTCATCGCCAGTTTCAGCGGATTTTGAAGGGGCTAATTTCTATTGCCGCCCCTGGTCGAGCGTGAGATGGGGCTTTTGCCCCTGCCGTCGCCCCCCCCCCCCCCCCCCTGGATCCGCCAGTGGTCAGACGCGCTACTTTCCCTATCCCTACTGCTACCAAAATGCTACCAAATAGAGGAAACACGAACGAGGAAAAAACATTTATTTATTTCGCAAGAAGTTTTTTTCTGCAGGCAGCACCCATTTTTCATCGCCAGTTTCAGCGGATTTTTTGGGGGGGCGGAGGGGCTAATTTATATTGCCGCCCCTGTCGAGCTTGGAATGGGGGGCTTTTCCCCCCTGCCCCCCCCCCCCCCCCCCCCCCCCCTGGATCCGCCAGTGATACAAGGAAATTAACTCATGCGCTCCTCTGCCACCGAGCAGGCAGCAGGAGACCAAAGGCTGTGACGCTGCGTGAAAAAAATTATAACTTACGTTGGTTGTGAATCACTCCAAAATAGCGTCAGACGTGCCACTTTCCCTATCCCTACTGCTACCAAAATGCTACAAAATAGAGGAAACACGAACGAGACCAAAAAAAAAACAATACTTCTTTTGCAAGAAGTTATTTTTTCGCAGGCAGTAGGTACCCATTTTTCCATCGCCAGTTTCAGCGGATTGTTTTGTTTTTGGGGGGCGGCTAATTTATATTGCCGCCCATGTCGAGCTTGGGATGGGGGGGGCTTTAGCCCCCCCCCCTGGATCCACCAGTGGCGTCACACGCAGATCTCGGCGGGTCCCAGGACGGCGGCGCGGGACCGCGAGACGCCACTGAGCACACACGGAGCCGAGACGAGCGACCCGCGATACGACAATACGCCACTTGCCAGTCATCGTTGACACCGAACACCGCAGCAGCGTGGGCAAACGCAAACACGCATCACACGCACGCGCATAGGATTCGTGACTTCCCGAGAGGTGCTCGATCGTCCTTGGGAGGAATCTCTCGAAGGTAAAAAGGCAGCATGACTATGTTCGGCTGGAAGGTACACTAAAGACTCAAGACCACAGCAAGTTCCAATGAGAAAGTAGTATATCCGTCATCCTTGCACCGGTTTATAATCTTAACTATTATTTTGAGGAATAATTGTTTAGTCCATTTAATGTTGGAGCACTTAACCCGCCATTGACTGGGGGGGGGGGGGGGGTGTTTAACGCTCCCCCCCTGATGAATTTTCGCAATAGCTCAAAAACGAATAGCGCTATCAACGTAAAACTTCGGATCCCTTCTTATAAATCACGTTTACGTCTTCTGTGAAAAAATAAAGCATTTTCGTCGAAAGTTATCGAGTTAAATCGAATTTAGTGACGTCACTACACAAGAGTTTTACACCAAAATCAGCTAAATTTTGTCAGGCCGTATAAATGCTATATTTAAAGCAAAATGCAATCGAAAACCACCAAAAGATATCAACTTTCAAGGGCTACAAACTAGCTATCTCGGAATTTGGAAAATTTTGGGTTTTGACCCCAAAAAAATCAAAACACTTTGTTTTGGTGGAAAATGCTCACAAAATCGATTTAAAAAAAGATATTCAAAAAGTCGGAATATATGTCAGAGAACCACATATGGGAAACTACCATACCAAATTTCAGATTGATATCACCATTTTTGACGGACGTATGGCATCGTATGGGTAACTCATGACGTCATATTTATAAATGTTTTTGTTGTTGCTTTTTTGACCAGATACATATAAATAAATTGCACCACTGTATTTCTCAGACACAACTGGTCTAGAAACATGGTTTTTTTATTTATCAATTTAAATTTGTGACCTTCAGTGACCTGAACTTGACCTCAACTTGACATTAATTTCACGTAAATGAAGTCAGGTGGTAAAATGACTATCACTATCGAATTATACGTGGAAAATAACTCATAAAACATGTGTTGCATGACTTACGTAGATATTTTAAGCATAGTGACCTTTTGTGACCTGACCTTGACCAACAATCTCACTTTAGGTCATGCGGGATGTGTATCATACCTTTGGCAGCACTTTGGGTGATCATGGTCGTAATCGAAGGCTCTGGATGGAAAATATGACCCAGAAGCTCAAATACGTCTATTTTGACCCTTGACCTGACCGTGACCTGACATTTGGCCTCACTTTGACATTTGTAGTATGCTTTAGATTCATCTCATTGAGAGCCTTCGATTGCCGCTTTGCGCGTCTCGCTGCGATCATTGGTTCGGAAGATAACCAGAGGGGGGGGGGCGTTTAACGCCCCCCCCCCCGTCAATGGCGTTCGGCTGAGATCCCAGTCAATGCCGGGTTAACCCTCGCCCGGGTAGGCCAAAATCACTACGTGTTCGGGTAGGGGGGGGTTGGTACGAACCCCCCCCCCTAGCGTTTCGCCCCTAATTGAGCTAGAGTTTTTTCTTTCTTTTTTTTTCTTTTTTTTATAAATTTAGTCCGAATGTTTTGTGTGGATGGGTTTCCGAGGTCAGGACCCACGCTAAGCAGAGCTTGTTGCGCAGGTCCTGACCTCACCATCCGATCGCGCAATTCCTGTTGGCCGGCAGAATTTAGAGACGAAAGTTTTACGTGCCCGACATACCTGGACACGGTCCGCCCCGCTCACTGACGTCACCTGACCTTGAGTGCGACCGCTGCCACCGGCCGCAGACCATCCCAGTCAGGAGCAAATAGCGAGCGCCGAAGCGACTCGAACCTGGGCTGCCACTACCGGGATAGGTCAGAAGTCCAGCGCTCTCCCACTGAGCTACCGGAGCGGAGCGGAGCTTCGATTCAAAGACGAGCGTGTTGCTTGTGACGAGAGGAAGCCGCTGATACCCGATTTTAAGGTCGTGGGTCATTATGTGACCTCTGAGGTCATGTCAATGACCCAAATGTCATCAAAATTGAAAATGCGTATACATTTAATTTTATCGAGCTAGAATCGTGAATGAGCAAATCATAAGGCTTAATGGGTGCCAAATTCGTAATCAGCGTCACAAAATGTCCTAAAAACTGCCAAATTCCAAAAAGCTCATGTCAGGTCATCTGAGGTCAGTGATCTCGGTTGACCTGTGGAAGCGCATGACCCCAGTGGAACATATATTTATGTAAAATGGATCCCAAATTTGAAATTAGCGTCACAAAATGTCCTAGAAACCGCCAGAAGCCCCAAAAAAGTCATCTGAGATCATCGGAGGTCAATGACCTCAGTTGACCTCTGAAAAGGTCAATCGAGGTCACAATCTCAGTGGAAACCACAACTGTCACCTGGAAACACCTGTGCATATGCTCCTGAACAACAAACACTCGAAAACTGCAGAAGTTACAAGCATCGATCTGCGGGACGCCAGTTGCGCCTAACATGACCTTGAGAAACAGGTCATAGGTCACGGGTCATGTGGGTTAGAAATGCAAAATTTCAGAGTATGTGGGCAATTTTTCAAAAGTAGGGTACTGAAAGTTGCATCGAAATTGGTTGAAAACTACGCGAGTTATTCCAGAAAACCCGAGGGGTTGGCATCCACCCCCTACCCGGGCGAGGGTTAACCCTATTAGTGGCAGGGGGCAGATTCTGCCCCCCCCCTCAGGTTTTTCACAGATATCTCCCGAACGGCTAAAAGTAGACCCATGAAATTTTGGGACTTTTCCGGGGATTCAATTCCGCATGTGGATTCAAAATTTTGAGTTCCTAACCTTAACAGAGGCGGTTCCAGGGCCCAGTTTTTGGAGGATTTTTTTTCTCTCTGTGACTTTGGGGATAATACGGAGATGCGAACTTCACGGCTTCTTCCTAACTGCCTGAAGCATAAAGGAGTTACAATAGGTTTACGGTGATTGAAACAAGTGCAAATTAGTTGATGTTAGTGAACTATAGTAAATATTGCACGGCAGAGGCGGTTTCAGGGACTTGAAAAGGGGAGGTTTACAGGAAGTTATTTTATATATTTTGCCTCCCTTTTTCGCTAACCTGACACCGCCTATGGATGCAAATATGCTTTATAACTGTTGTTTCCGATGTCACAATAGCGCATCATTTCATGTATCGATAAAAAGAAGAAAAAACTGTTTTATAAGGCTGTATTTTACCCCAAAATTTAGTGACCTGAAAACGCCTATGATTTTTGATTTTTCAAAAGTCACTATCATATATCAATCCCCAATGTAATCTATCGATCCCCATTAGTTGCGTTGAAATCGATTAATAAACATGTCAGCTGTGTTGATCATAAATACCTCTAATATTTGTAGTTTTTGCCCCCCTGCTGCCCTCCTATCAAAAATTTCGGATTTTGTTTGATATAAATGTAGATCGTGTTGAGGGGAATCAAACGTCGTTTGATTTGTTAAAATCCGACGGGTAGATATCGAGATCTCCGGGGGAGGGGGAATCCCCCCCCCCCCCTGCCACTAATAGGGGTAGCCAGGAGCCTGCCACTAATAGAGTTAAAAGGGGAGATACAAATTTAAAATAATTACAAACAACACCCCATGTCACAAGATAGGAGAACCGCTCGCACAATCAATGGCCCATCAATCCTGCTCCCTCATAAAGCCTGTGTTGCTATGGCGTGTGACACGGCGGTGTTATCGTCTCTCTCTCTCGAGTGAGGTCAGACACGGTAAGATAACAGCAGCCCGCGCACAGGCGGCTCGCTCCCGCTCAGCAGGGACGAATACGGACGGCGGACGGAGAGGTACAGGGCAATATAACGGGGGGGGGGGGAGTAATACAGGCGGCTCCCGCTCAGCAGGGACGAAGACGGACGGCGGACGGAGAGGTACAGGCAATATGACGGGGGGGAGGAGTAATACAGGCGGCTCCCGCTCAGCAGGGACGAAGACGGACGGCGGACGGAGAGGTACAGGCAATATGACGGGGGGGGAGGAGTAATACAGGCGGCTCCCGCTCAGCAGGGACGAAGACGGACGGCGGACGGAGAGGTACAGGGCAATATAACGGGGGGGGGGAGTAATACAGGCGGCTCCCGCTCAGCAGGGACGAAGACGGACGGCGGACGGAGAGGTGCAGGCAATATGACGGGGGGAGGGGAGGAGTAATACAGGCGGCTCCCGCTCAGCAGGGACGAAGACGGACGGCGGACGGAGAGGTACAGGGCAATATAACGGGGGGGGGGAGTAATACAGGCGGCTCCCGCTCAGCAGGGGCGAGGACGGACGGCGGACGGAGAGGTACAGGGCAATATGACGGGGAGGGGGGGGGGGGGGTAATACAGGCGGCTCCCGCTCAGCAGGGACGGAGACGGACGGCGGACGGAGAGGTACAGGGCAATATGACGGGGGGGGGGGGGGGTAATACGTCGCCCGCTATCCTACAGATACGGTGCAGAGATTCGCGAGACAAGCTGCCGCCGCACTAGAAGCCGCGATTTAAAATATCTCCGAGCTCGACATGATCCATGACTCTGGATGACAATAACTAGGGATTTTCGTAGAAGTCATCTCCGATCAGAACTAAAAACTCTAATAAATAACGTTCATTTATGGTCAAAAATAGAAGAACAGGCACCAACCAAGCTTGTTGTATAACATCGCACAATCGTTATCAGACTAGATCACCTCGTCAAACACACACGTAACAAAGCTATCGGCCTATCTCAAGGGCACATCTTATCGTGAAACAGGCATCAAATAATGGCGAACGAAACAAAAAGTTTGCTTTGACAAGTGTAAGTGCTGCGACTTGCGATGATTCCATACCCGCCGGTACAATTACATTGCTGAATCGCTGAGACGGAATTAACTATCATTATTTAGGCTCGGATTAAAACTCCCAGGGAGTTTTAATCCGATCAGGGAGTTTTCATCCGAGCCTAAACAATGATGGCTCATTCCGTCTGTGATTTTATTGAAAAATACCATCCCCATTGAACCCGAAAAGAAAAACAACACTTCTCTGACCACCGTAAAATGGGACATTGAGGCGACCAGAGCAATACCAATCGCCACCACCCACGGCCGATCGGACGGTCAGAGCCCAGTCGGCTCGGCTCTGTTCCCTCTAATGATGTGTGACTGACCGGTCAAACAGCACACACTGAGCCCTCCGGCCGGGCCGCGGACCAGGCGATCCAGTCATTTCAGCCCTCCGGCCGGGCCGCGGACCTGGCGACCCGGTCATTTCAGCCAGGCAGGCAGTGTGCTCAGCACACACACACGCAGAGCATACACCGGGATAAAATAGGCGGACGCGGGCGGATCGCTGCAGGCAGACGGCGAGAGGCGGACGGTCGGACGGGGCAGTCGGCGCCGCGCAGCGCGGCCCCCGAGCACGGGTCGGAAGTCGGCCAGAACTCACAGTTCAATTGAGGGATTTTTTAATTCGGTTTGAAAATTGAAAAGCGGACCGTGCAGCCGCACAGCCATAACACGGTCGCTATAAAATCGTCTGCGCGGGGCCGAATTTCCATTAAATCGTAACCTTCAAAGGTAAATCCATTTTGAGGTGAGTCCTTCGTTTCACAGTGGTTAATGCGTGGCGCCTGACAAACAACATCGATCACGCTGTTTGGTACACTTCTTCGCTAAATCTGAAAGCGAAAGTATACATTGTGGGATAATCTACCCGCTACCCTGACGCCATTTGGTCGTGTGCGCCTCCGGACCGAGATGGCAGGTCATCTCGATCAGGAAGTTCCGGACCGAGATGGCAGGTCATCCCGGTCAGGAGGTTCCGGACCGAGATGGCAGGGCATCCCGATCAGGAGGCTCCGGACCGAGATGGCAGGTCATCCCGATCAGGAGGTTCCAGACCGAGATGGCAGGTCATCCCGATCAGGAGGTTCCGGACCGAGATGGCAGGTCATCCCGATCAGGAGGTTCCAGACCGAGATGGCAGGTCATCCCGATCAGGAGGTTCCGGACCGAGATGGCAGGTTATCCCAATCAGGAGGTTCCGGACCGAGATGGCAGGTCATCCCGGTCAGGAGGTTCCAGACCGAGATGGCAGGTCATCCCGATCAGGAGGTTCCAGGCCGAGATGGCAGGTCATCCCAATCAGGAGGTTCCAGACCGAGATGGCAGGTCATCCCGGTCAGGAGGTTCCGGACCGAGATGGCAGGTCATCCCGGTCAGGAGGCAAAGAGACCACGCAGTAATTGGCGACACAGTGTCAGCCGCCGCGGGCTGTGCTGGCCGGCTCCGCTCGATTACATCAGAGGGTCCGGGGAGCGACAATGTGACTCAGGTATGATTACTCTGTGCCTGATTACCCACGGCGGTCTATCATACTTTGTCAATGCTGGACACCGGAGGCAAAACAGGAGCGGATGTTGTCTTGCTACATGGCGCTGCTGTCTGGAAGTTGGCGCCCGGTCCCTCGCCCCCCCCCCCCCCCGATCCGACTGCAGTACTATGATACAATGCCGACTACTCCGATCCGACTACTATGATAAAATGACGTGAGCTGCCCACATGCTTCAGCGTCGCCTGACTTACTATTGAGACGTGAGCTGCCCACATGCTTCAGAGTCGCCTGACTTACTATTGAGACGAACAGAATGACGGGTGTGTAGATGTCGACCGACAGAATAGAGTCCGGGTCGCTGGCGTGCTGTGTGACAGCGTAGATGAGTCCTCCTAGCTGCAATGCCAGAAGTATAGAGGCGAACACCTGTAACACAGGCACACTGGTCAGCACATGTCACATACTGGTCATCACTGGTCACCACTGGTCACCACAGGTCACCACAGGTCACCACAGGTCACCACAGGTCACCACAGGTCACCACAGGTCACCACAGGTCACCACAGGTCACACACTGGTCAGCACAGGTCACATACTGGTCACCACAGGTCACCACAGGTCACACACTGGTCAGCACAGGTCACATACTGGTCACCACAGGTCACCACAGGTCACCACAGGTCACACACTGGTCAGCACAGGTCACCACAGGTCACCACAGGTCACCACAGGTCACCACAGGTCACCACAGGTCACCACAGGTCACCACAGGTCACCACAGGTCACCACAGGTCACCACAGGTCACCACAGGTCACCACAGGTCACCACAGGTCACCACAGGTCACCACAGGTCACCACAGGTCACCACAGGTCACACACTGGTCAGCACAGGTCACATACTGGTCACCACAGGTCACCACAGGTCACCACAGGTCACACACTGGTGACATATGATCAGCGGAGGTCTGTCTGACGTCACACTCCTAGGTCTGTCTGACGTCACACTCCTAGGTCTGTCTGACGTCATATTCCTAGGTCTGTCTGACGTCACACTCCTAGGTCTGTCTGACGTCACACTCCGAGGTCTGTCTGACGTCACACTCCGAGGTCTGTCTGACGTCACACTCCTAGGTCTGTCTGACGTCATATTCCTAGGTCTGTCTGACGTCACACTCCTAGGTCTGTCTGACGTCACACTCCGAGGTCTGTCTGACGTCACACTCCGAGGTCTATCTGACGTCACACTCCTAGGTCTGTCTGAGGTCACACTCAGAGGTCTGTCTGACGTCACACTCAGAGGTCAGCCGATCGCCACAGGAAGGCGCAGTCGGGCCGCTGTCCGACGGCGGACGCAACACGGAATCAGTTCCGGCCCGCAGCGGTCAGCCATTAACACAACAAACAGCCGTAACCAGCAACCACTTGGCCGGCGGGCGGCCAGCCATCATCAGTGCATCCCGCCGCCCCGGGCAGCCACTCCCGAACTCACTCCGCAACTCCGTCACACTCATGACTCAGCCCAGACAGACGGAAATCGCTTGTCGAAACTACGGTAAACTTCCGCTTTCTACCGTGCGCCCTACCGACTCGTGTACTATCCCTAGACAGGAACACTGGATAATGAAATGATTACGCGTGCTAACTTGTTTTCATTAGCTACGTCAACGAAAGCATAAATCCCAGTTGCCATAGTGGTGTCGGTGCCACTATCAGAATGCATACAAATGGTTGCTGCCATAATACGCGCAAGATAAACCATATCGGTATATGGGACGGATGAACAGTAGACTAATCATTGAATCAACCCGATTCAGACTCTCGACTTCGACTTCGACTTCGACTTCGACTTCCACTTCCACTTCGACCCCGACTTCGACTTCGACTTCGACCCCGACCCCGACCCCGACCCCGACCCCGACCCCGACCCCGACCCCGACCCCGACCCCGACCCCGACCCCGACCCCGACCCCGACCCCGACCCCGACCCCGTCCCCGTCTCCGTCCCCGTCCCCGTCTCTGTATCCCACTCCGTCTCCCACTTCGTCTCCGACTCCCGGAGTCTAGACCCCGACCCCGACTCCGACTCCGACTCCGACTCCGTCTCCGTCTCCGTCTCCGTCTCCCGTCTCCCACTCCGTCTCCGTCTCAGACTCCCGGAGTCTAGACCCCGACCCCGACTCCGACTCCGACTCCGACTCCGACTCCGACTCCGACTCCGACTCCGACTCCGACTCCGACACCGACACCGACACCGACACCGTCACCGTCTCCGTCTCCGTCTCCGTCTCCGTCTCCCGGAGTCTAGACCCCGACTCCGACTCTAACTCCGACTCTGACTCCGACTCTGACTCCAGTGCGTCGCAGAGGAGGGTAGAGCGCAGCTGGGCGCAGTGGGTGGCTCTGTATGAGGAGTCGGAGCCCACTACACCACCGGACACCTCCCTCCGCTTCGGCCCAGGTACAGGCAGCGGGCCGGACCAGCCGGCTTCAGTGGCCACCCTGACACAGAGAGGTTATGGTGGGCTGGGACAGCGCACCCCCAGGTACAGGCAGCGGGCCGCCCTGACACGGAGAGGTTATGGTGGGATGGGACAGCGCACCCCCAGGTACAGGCAGCGGGCCGCCCTGACACGGAGAGGTTATGGTGGGATGGGACAGCGCACCCCCAGGTACAGGCAGCGGGCCGCCCTGACACGGAGAGGTTATGGTGGGATGGGACAGCGCACCCCCAGGTACAGGCAGCGGGCCGCCCTGACACGGAGAGGTTATGGTGGGATGGGACAGCGCACCCCCAGGTACAGGCAGCGGGCCGCCCTGACACGGAGAGGTTATGGTGGGATGGGACAGCGCACCCCCAGGTACAGGCAGCGGGCCGCCCTGACACGGAGAGGTTATGGTGGGATGGGACAGCGCACCCCCAGGTACAGGCAGCGGGCCGCCCTGACACGGAGAGGTTATGGTGGGATGGGACAGCGCACCCCCAGGTACAGGCAGCGGGCCGCCCTGACACGGAGAGGTTATGGTGGGATGGGACAGCGCACCCCCAGGTACAGGCAGCGGGCCGCCCTGACACGGAGAGGTTATGGTGGGATGGGACAGCGCACCCCCAGGTACAGGCAGCGGGCCGCCCTGACACGGAGAGGTTATGGTGGGATGGGACAGCGCACCCCCAGGTACAGGCAGCGGGCCGCCCTGACACGGAGAGGTTATGGTGGGATGGGACAGCGCACCCCCAGGTACAGGCAGCGGGCCGCCCTGACACGGAGAGGTTATGGTGGGATGGGACAGCGCACCCCCAGGTACAGGCAGCGGGCCGCCCTGACACGGAGAGGTTATGGTGGGATGGGACAGCGCACCCCCAGGTACAGGCAGCGGGCCGCCCTGACACGGAGAGGTTATGGTGGGATGGGACAGCGCACCACACCGTGACAGCTCCGAGTCACATCCACCCACATACCACCGAGTCACGGGTCAGCAACACTGCCTACAGGTCACCGCAGGCAGTAGGCACAGGTCCCTGCCTTCAGGTCAACTCAGGTCAGCGACACTGCCTACAGGTCACCGCAGTCAGTAGTCACAGGTCCCTGCCTTCAGGTCAACTCAGGTCAGCAACACTGCCTACAGGTCACCGCAGGCAGTAGTCACAGGTCCCTGCCTTCAGGTCAACTCAGGTCAGCGACACTGCCTACAGGTCACCGCAGGCAGTAGTCACAGGTCCCTGCCTTCAGGTCAACTCAGGTCAGCGACACTGCCTACAGGTCACCGCAGTCAGTAGTCACAGGTCCCTGCCTTCAGGTCAACTCAGGTCAGCGACACTGCCTACAGGTCACCGCAGTCAGTAGTCACAGGTCCCTGCCTTCAGGTCAACTCAGGTCAGCGACACTGCCTACAGGTCACCGCAGTCAGTAGTCACAGGTCCCTGCCTTCAGGTCAACTCAGGTCAGCGACACTGCCTACAGGTCACCGCAGTCAGTAGTCACAGGTCCCTGCCTTCAGGTCAACTCAGGTCAGCGACACTGCCTTCAGGTCAACTCAGGTCAGTAGTCACAGGTCCCTGCCTTCAGGTCAACTCAGGTCAGCGACACTGCCTACAGGTCTTGCTAATATTATGGTTGATATTGGGCACTATACTGTACAATATTACACATTTGGCAACACGACTCGTCATATCTCCGAATAAACGGTGCTCAATGTTCAATGCTTTGAAGTTGTGCTCCATGTATAATTAACAAGCCACCGGTGGAATCCCCAGAGGCCCAAAAACCCTGTCTCCAGGTCACCGCAGTACCTCAGGTCACCGACCTCTGCCCCCAGGTCACCGCAGTACCTCAGGTCACCGACCTCTGCCCACAGGTCACCGCAGTACCTCAGGTCACCGACCTCTGCCTCCAGGTCACCGCAGTACCTCAGGTCACCGACCTCTGTCTCCAGGTCACCGCAGTACCTCAGGTCACCGACCTCTGCCCCCAGGTAACCGCAGTACCTCAGGTCACCGACCTCTGCCTCCAGGTCACCGCAGTACCTCAGGTCACCGACCTCTGCCCCCAGGTCACCGCAGTACCTCAGGTCACCGACCTCTGCCCACAGGTCACCGCAGTACCTCAGGTCACCGACCTCTGCCTCCAGGTCACCGCAGTACCTCAGGTCACCGACCTCTGTCTCCAGGTCACCGCAGTACCTCAGGTCACCGACCTCTGCCCCCAGGTAACCGCAGTACCTCAGGTCACCGACCTCTGCCTCCAGGTCACCGCAGTACCTCAGGTCACCGACCTCTGCCCCCAGGTCACCGCAGTACCTCAGGTCACCGACCTCTGCCCCCAGGTCACCGCAGTACCTCAGGTCACCGACCTCTGCCTCCAGGTCACCGCAGTACCTCAGGTCACCGACCTCTGTCTCCAGGTCACCGCAGTACCTCAGGTCACCGACCTCTGTCTCCAGGTCACCGCAGTACCTCAGGTCACCGACCTCTGCCTCCAGGTCACCGCAGTACCTCAGGTCACCGACCTCTGTCTCCAGGTAACCGCAGTACCTCAGGTCACCGACCTCTGTCTCCAGGTAACCGCAGTACCTCAGGTCACCGACCTCTGCCCCCAGGTCACCGCAGTACCTCAGGTCACCGACCTCTGTCTCCAGGTCACCGCAGTACCTCAGGTCACCGACCTCTGCCTCCAGGTCACCGCAGTACCTCAGGTCACCGACCTCTGTCTCCAGGTAACCGCAGTACCTCAGGTCACCGACCTCTGTCTCCAGGTAACCGCAGTACCTCAGGTCACCGACCTCTGTCTCCAGGTCACCGACCTCTGCCTCCAGGTCACCGCAGTACCTCAGGTCACCGACCTCTGCCTCCAGGTAACCGCAGTACCTCAGGTCACCGACCTCTGTCTCCAGGTAACCGCAGTACCTCAGGTCACCGACCTCTGTCTCCAGGTAACCGCAGTACCTCAGGTCACCGACCTCTGCCTCCAGGTAACCGCAGTACCTCAGGTCACCGACCTCTGTCTCCAGGTAACCGCAGTACCTCAGGTCACGACCTCTGCCTCCAGGTAACCGCAGTACCTCAGGTCACCGACCTCTGCCTCCAGGTAACCGCAGTACCTCAGGTCACCGACCTCTGTCTCCAGGTCACCGCAGTACCTCAGGTCACCGACCTCTGCCTCCAGGTAACCGCAGTACCTCAGGTCACCGACCTCTGCCCCCAGGTCATCACAGTACCTCAGGTCACCGACCTCTGTCTCCAGGTAACCGCAGTACCTCAGGTCACCGACCTCTGCCTCCAGGTAACCGCAGTACCTCAGGTCACCGACCTCTGTCTCCAGGTAACCGCAGTACCTCAGGTCACCGACCTCTGCCTCCAGGTCACCGCAGTACCTCAGGTCACCGACCTCTGCCTCCAGGTAACCGCAGTACCTCAGGTCACCGACCTCTGCCTCCAGGTCACCGCAGTACCTCAGGTCACCGACCTCTGTCTCCAGGTAACCGCAGTACCTCAGGTCACCGACCTCTGCCCCCAGGTCACCGCAGTACCTCAGGTCACCAACCTCTGCCCCCAGGTCACCGCAGTACCTCAGGTCACCGACCTCTGCCTCCAGGTCACCGCAGTACCTCAGGTCACCGACCTCTGTCTCCAGGTAACCGCAGTACCTCAGGTCACCGACCTCTGCCTCCAGGTCACCGCAGTACCTCAGGTCACCGACCTCTGCCTCCAGGTCACCGCAGTACCTCAGGTCACCGGCCTCTGCCTCCAGGTAACCGCAGTACCTCAGGTCACCGACCTCTGCCTCCAGGTAACCGCAGTACCTCAGGTCACCGACCTCTGTCTCCAGGTAACCGCAGTACCTCAGGTCACCGACCTCTGCCTCCAGGTAACCGCAGTACCTCAGGTCACCGACCTCTGCCTCCAGGTAACCGCAGTACCTCAGGTCACCGACCTCTGTCTCCAGGTAACCGCAGTACCTCAGGTCACCGACCTCTGTCTCCAGGTAACCGCAGTACCTCAGGTCACCGACCTCTGTCTCCAGGTAACCGCAGTACCTCAGGTCACCGACCTCTGCCTCCAGGTAACCGCAGTACCTCAGGTCACCGACCTCTGCCTCCAGGTAACCGCAGTACCTCAGGTCACCGACCTCTGTCTCCAGGTAACCGCAGTACCTCAGGTCACCGACCTCTGCCTCCAGGTAACCGCAGTACCTCAGGTCACCGACCTCTGTCTCCAGGTAACCGCAGTACCTCAGGTCACCGACCTCTGCCTCCAGGTAACCGCAGTACCTCAGGTCACCGACCTCTGCCTCCAGGTAACCGCAGTACCTCAGGTCACCGACCTCTGCCTCCAGGTAACCGCAGTACCTCAGGTCACCGACCTAAGCCTCCAGGTAACCGCAGTACCTCAGGTCACCGACCTCTGTCTCCAGGTAACCGCAGTACCTCAGGTCACCGACCTCTGTCTCCAGGTAACCGCAGTACCTCAGGTCACCGACCTCTGTCTCCAGGTAACCGCAGTACCTCAGGTCACCGACCTCTGCCTCCAGGTAACCGCAGTACCTCAGGTCACCGACCTCTGCCTCCAGGTAACCGCAGTACCTCAGGTCACCGACCTCTGTCTCCAGGTAACCGCAGTACCTCAGGTCACCGACCTCTGCCCCCAGGTCACCGCAGTACCTCAGGTCACCGACCTCTGTCTCCAGGTAACCGCAGTACCTCAGGTCACCGACCTCTGCCTCCAGGTAACCGCAGTACCTCAGGTCACCGACCTCTGCCTCCAGGTAACCGCAGTACCTCAGGTCACCGACCTCTGTCTCCAGGTAACCGCAGTACCTCAGGTCACCGACCTCTGTCTCCAGGTAACCGCAGTACCTCAGGTCACCGACCTCTGCCCCCAGGTCATCACAGTACCTCAGGCCACCTATCCCTGTCTCCAGGTCATCACAGTACCTCAGGCCACCTATCCCTGTCTCCAGGTCATCACAGTACCTCAGGCCACCTATCCCCGTCTCCAGGTCATCACAGTACCTCAGGCCACCTTTCCCCGTCTCCAGGTCATCACAGTACCTCAGGCCACCTATCCCTGTCTCCAGGTCATCACAGTATCTCAGACCACCTATCCCTGTCTCCAGGTCACCGCAGTACCTCAGGCCACCTATCCCTGTCTCCAGGTTATCACAGTACCTCAGGCCACCTATCCCTGTCTCCAGGTCATCACAGTACCTCAGGCCACCTATCCCCGTCTCCAGGTCATCATAGACATAGACATAGACATAGACATAGACATAGGTACAAAAGAAGGGTAAACCCCTGTGCTAAATAAGCCGTGTCTGGCCGCCGTCAGCTGGGTGCAGTCAGCTGGCCGCCGTCAGCCGTCCCGGATGGGTGACGTATAGAGGACATGCGTTTGGCCACGTCAGTCGTGATCGGACCGCCCGGGAGACTGGGGACCGGCGCACCTGACGGCGTCATCACAGATTATCTGCGGCCCGCTGATATACCGCTATCATACGGGGGCGAGCGGGCGGGCGGGTGGACCGTGCGCAGAGTGTCGATACGAGACCGGGCCGGTCATGGCCAACAGGCAGTTCTGACAGTCTGTCCACCAATGGTGACTCGGTGGTGTTGATGAGGTTTGACGACAGCGAGGCATCGGTCATATGCAGACGGGAACGCTCATCGTGTTACAGGGTTGAATAGCAGCTCAGTCAAACGATATTAAACGCGGGAGATCCGCCGTGGAATCGAAACCGGACCACTGGCACAGGAACCAGGAAGGTGATGCTACCAGGACAGTACGGCGTGGTGAGGCGCTCCTTCCTCCCAATAATTAGCGGGACCTTCCCCAGACATTGCCGACACCACCTGGAGAGACGGCTGCAGCTACAGCCCTGTCAGCGAGTTCGCGGGGCGCCCGTACCGAGGTGCAGATGACCAGGTGTGAGGTGTGAGGTGGTGACGAAACGACGGGGCGGCCGGTCGACGTGGCAGGTGGCTCTAACTACTGCCAAAGGCCTTGAACAGGCGGGGCTCTGTTTACTTTTCGTGTCAAGCATCGTACTGTCGGCTGAGCGTGGCGACTCCCTCCAGCCCACGGAGCCAGGAGTTGGCACGAGGTAGACAGTCATTCATACCACAGCACAGGGATGTAGGAACGCCACCAAAAGTCAGGGGGCCAATCAAACTTTGATGTCGTCTTAAGAGAAACCTAAGCAAGTTATCTTTGCAAATTTTGGCTCTTCTCGCCTTGGCTAACCTTTTTCCATCACAAATTTTCCTCACCAAGCAAAATAAAATATTTTAGCCCAAATTGGCCGAAAGGTGAGGGGGTCATGGCTCCCTGCCCCCTCCCCTGTTCCTACGCCCATGAGACACAGCACCAGACGGCACTGCCCACAGAGGGGGACTTCTGATATCATCACTGACCACTGCCAGTCGCCAGAACGTATCCCGTTCAGGAGAAAACGAGTCGCCAGAACGTATCCCGTTCAGGAGAAAACCGCAACACCCAACGGCCATTGTCCATCAATGTCTCGCTGACTAACGGCAACAAACTGGCACGATATGACGGACAAACATCGATAATTGATCACCGATTCTCCAATGTCACGGGAACTGTACAGTATACAGTAGCCAGTAGGGTGGGTCATATTCATATCAATTTATAACGAGCAAAACGGACCTATCTTTTTCCTTTGGTCTGACGACCCAGAAACACGATGCTGAAGTTTGTTTTCTCCAACTCGCTAAACAAGAGCGGCGCGAAGCACGAGAAGTTTGTCCTATCTCAATACATTGGCGACACCAGCGCCACCCTGGTGGTAGAAGATTGTACCAACGTACAACCATTCATTCTAAGCATCACTGCGGCTCTCCAATTGCAACGATGATCACAGAACAAAGTCTGATATAATCACGACGCTTTACACGGCAGTGGTGCAAATAATAATGTATACTTGAAACAAATGCACCCCATTTGGTGCTGGGGAAAGTTGAGGTACCTTCTATCTCATCAGTGACATCACATAACCCATACTCTAAGCGTGAATATTGGTTATTGGGCATTGGCTAATACACCGTGCAACCCCACCAATAACCATAATACGCAGAGCAGATTGTTATGAACATATGGATATTATACAACATATTGAACATATGAATATTTGGGACTTTGGGACATATAGTCGTTATGACATAGCAACATCTAATTAATTGCCGATGATGTCTTAACTCATCCAATAATTACCCGAATCTGATCACCAAACACTGTTTAGGGACCAACACCTTCCTAACACTGGCTGCCGTGACGACTAAAAAATTACATAACACAAACGTACATTTAGCAGCTCACCTACCAACGAACCAACAATAGAAAAATAAAACGGTATCATTTAGCGGACAAACATTAGAAAGATGCGTATTATAAACATGCGTATATACTATATGCGGCGGCGTGCGGGGCGGGGCACAGCGGGGCATGTCACTGGTTTTGAATGCTTTGTGTTATCGTGACTGTTTGCTGGTCGCATCTAACACCTGCTGGCGGTGACGGAGCTGGCTGCAGATCGGCCCGTGACGCTGCTCCTCGCCAAAAACCGCACCAGCAGCCTCCGTCACCACCTTCACTGCGCGTTCCACCGCCACCGTCTGCACCGGGTAGGCCCCGACTTGAAGCGGCGGGGTGACGAGGCTCGTCAGCTTTTCGTCAGAGCTCAGACTGAAGCGGCGGCTCACTCGCCAGCTCCGTCTCCCAGTCGGACAGCTCGGTGATGCTGGTCGCAGCGTAGTTGATGACCGGGGGCCTGTATGGGCTGATTACTGGCTGGTTCTTCCGGCACATGGGCGCCATATAACCTACCAGTTGCCCATAAGCCGTAATACAAAATCATCATCATCATCGTCTTCGAGCACTGAGAGATCACGCTCACAGTCTAGGCACGGACATTTCCATCCTCCTGCGCCACCATAGCCAGCAGCACCGCCTCCGGCACCGTCTGCAGTAGGCGTTGCGCTGCGCTGCATGAAGGGCCGCTTGCACCAGCCGCTGTGCCTACGGAGATAAAACTACGCCGGTATGTAGTAATCTGCCAGGTACTGGGTGATTAGGGAAATGTTCTCTGAGGTGGAGGCAATGACGATGTACGGGTCGCTGCCAGTGTGATATATACGTCATCTGTCAGTGCCGGAAGAACCAGCCAGTAATCAGCCCGTACACGCTCCCGGTCATCAACTACGCTGCGACCAGCATCACCGAACTGTTCGACTGGGAGACGGAGCTGGTGAGTGAGCCGCCGCTCCAGTCTGAGCTCTGACGAGAAGCTGACGAGCCTCGTCACCCCGCCGCTTCAAGTCGGGGCCTACCCGGTGCAGACGGTGGCGGTGGAACGCGCAGTGAAGGTGGTGACGGAGGCTGCTGGTGCGGTTTTTGGCGAGGAGCAGCGTCACGGGCTCACCTGCAGCCGGCTCCGTCACCGCCAGCAGGTGTTAGATGCGACCAGCAAACATTCACGATAACACAAAACATTCAAAACCAGTGGCATGCTCCGCTGTGCCCCGCCCCGCACGCCGCCGTATATAGTATATACGCATGTTTATAATACGCATCCTTCTTATGTTTGTCCGCTAAATGATACCGTTTTATTTTTCTATCGTTGGTTCGTTGGTAGGTGAGCTGCTAAATTTATCTGGCGTTTGTGCTATGTAATTTGTTAGTCGTCACGGCAGCCAGTGTTAGGAAGGTGTTGGTCCCTAAACGGTGTTTGGTGATCATATTCGGGTAATTATTGGATGAGTTAAGACATCATCGGCAATTAATTAGATGTTGCTATGTCATAACGACTATATGTCCCAAAGTCCCAAATGTTCATATGTTCAATATGTTGTATAATATCCATATGTTCATAACAATCTGCTCTGCGTATTATGGTGATTGGTGGGGTTGCACGGTGCGTTGGCCAATAACCAATATTCACGATTAGAGTATGGGTTATGTGATGTCACTGATGAGATATAAGGTACCTCAACTTTTCCCGGCACCAAATGGGGTGCATTTGTTTCAAATATACATTATTATTTGCACCACTGCCGTGTAAAGCGTCGTGATTATATCAGACTTTGTTCTGTGATCATCGTTGCGATTGGAGAGCCGCAGTGATGCTTAGAATGAATGGTTGTACGTTGGTACAATCTTCTACCACCAGGGTGGCGCTGGTGTCGCCAATGTATTGAGATAGGACAAACTTCTCGTGCTTCGCGCCGCTCTTGTTTAGCGAGTTGGAGAAAACAAACTTCAGCATCGTGTTTCTGGGTCCTCAGACCAAAGGAAAATGATAGGCCGTTTTGAATGTTGACTAGTGACACACCCTACTGTACAGTGCACAGTAATATGGTCAGTTTTGAATGTTGACTAGTGACACACCCTACTGTACAGTGAACAGTAATATGGGCCGTTTTGAATGTTGACTAGTGACGCCCCCCTACTGTACAGTGAACAGTAATATGGGCCGTTTTGAATGTTGACTAGTGACGCCCCCCTACTGTACAGTGCACAGTAATACAGTATTTCAGGCGAAGAAATCCATGAAGAAACACGTCTATCATCTCTGCCTACCTCTGAACATCTCTGAACAGCATATCTGAGCCGCATCACGATCTATCCGACAGTTGGCCGTCAAACCACTTCTGCGAGCATTACATAACCCCACCGAGAGCGGATGAGGGCACTCACGAACCCCATGGAGCGGCTGAGGGCACTCGCATGCCAACAGTGACTGGCTTAGTCGGACATCAGTAAAGCAACGGAGTCACATGCGTCACACTCTGACATTTTAGGCACCAACTGCTGATGTTATACGGCGTTTAGCCACATCCAGCCGCAGAGCGCTGTGGATCTGCGGTCACTCCCCCTTCCCTCCCAGGTCACTCCCCCTTCCCACCCGCATAGCCACCCAACGCTCGAACGGTCCCACCAGGTAACCTGATCGAGCCAGCGCCCGCAACGCGTGGCCGGCCGGTGGGGTTGGGGGAAGGGGACGGGGACGGGACGGTGGGGCGGGCAGCAGGCCAGGTGAAGCCCGCTCGGCCAAGTGCCATGGCGGCGCGTTGCGCAACCCACCGCTGGCGCGCCGGCGTTGCGCGTGACGCCGTGGAGGCACGCACCAAAACCGCATGTCACCGTGATGACGCCGTGATGACGCCACGGTGACGTCACAGTCAGCCGGCGGCGGCCATTGGTTGCAGACGCGGCCCGAGGCATGCCGGAGAAGAAAAACCATGCCGCCGGAGCAGCGACACCGCTCCACAGACTGCCGAGTGGTGGCCATGAGCCGAGTGGGCACTGGACCGTGGAGGGCAGTCGAGAACATCTCCACTGGCGTCAGAGAGCGGGCGTCAGAGCCCATCTGCAGGTCGCGGCCTGCGGCTCGCGGACTGTCGTAATATAGTGTACCTGGCGGAGATGACCGGAAGCTGTTCACTTTGATAACTATTTTACTGAATAATGATCACGTTCATAGGCGTAAGAACAGGGGGGGGGGCTCACTATTAGGTCAATTTTTTTGTTAAAATGTTTAATTTTGCTTAGTGAGGACATTTTGAGATAGCAAAAACTTCGTTAAGATGAGAAGACCTCAAAACTGCAAAGAAATCTTGCATGGGGGATTGGGTTTCTCTTAAAGGAAATAGTTCACCTTCAACATGGGGTTTTGAACTGAAATAGTAGTTTTGTAGGCCGTGTTGAGAAATCCCTTTAAGATATTTGACTTTTTGGCGAAGGAATGCGGCGCATTCCTTTACATGATATAACCGTTCCGTTTGAAAGAGCATGGAACATGCAGACTGCATGGAGCATGCACAGACCAATAACGCACATCATTAAACTAATAATTTTCGACCTTAAGTCCTGAATTGGCGCAATTTAGGACTATTTTTGAAAAGAGAAGAAAAAAATGTATTAAAAAATATAATAAAATCGTGTTCTACGAAATTTTCCGAAGGTGAACTATTTCCTTTAAAGGAAATAGTTAACCCTGGAAAAAATTCCAAACACGATTTGATTATATTTGTAAAACAATTTATTTTTATATTGTCAAAAATGGCCTTAGCGCTGTTCGGCACACGCTACTAGCGCTTTTCGCTAGCTGACGTCACAATTACGTCACGGAAACAGACGCAGCATGAAACAAGACAGAACTCACAGAAGCACTTCCAGACTCTGCTGCAGGGGCATATCACATCTTTGTTTGTTTTATTTCAGTTTGATTTGTCTCATGCGCCACTATTGAAACACATCCGCTAGCGCTTTCGCCGCTTCTGCGATTTTCCACTAGCAGAAATAGCCTCTTCGCAGGCTACACGGTTCCTATCGTGACGTATTCCCTTTCTGGGGTTTCATTGGCTGACGCCCGGTTGCCATGGAGAACGAAAGCGCTATTAGCGCTACTAGCGGCCGCTAGCGTGCGTCCGAACAGCGCTCTTATATCGCGCCGATTCAGGACAGAAGGCCGTAAATTATTATTGTTTATCAAAACTATATGCATACGTCAGAGTCCTGACGTCACACGAATTAAAAAAAATGGCTCAGCCAATCAGATTCGAAGTAAGGTAAGGATAGTAAAGTAAGGATAGACTCGCATTAGAGATGTGTCAAGCGGCGGCCGGCGGTTCGCTTGCTAGCACCAGCTGCAAGCTGATTGGATGATGGTATAGCCTCTGCCCGGGCTAGATCCAGGCCACATTCTTTCGCCAGCACCGCATTCCTTCGCCAAAAAATATAATATATTCGGCTGGAGTCTTTTCAGTCAAGAAAACTTGCAGATTTCTTGATTCGGCTAGAGTCTTTTCAGTCGAGAAAACTTGCAGATAGGGGTTTCCCAACACGGGCTACAAAACTGCCATCTCAGTTTAAAATTAATGTTGAATGTGAACTATTTCCTTTAAGACAAAGTCAAAGTTTCACTGGCCTCCTCACTTCAATGACGTTCCTACGTCCCTGTTCACGTGCGTTATTTCAAAGGGACAAAAGACATGGGACTTATCGGCTAATCAGAGCGATAATTTCATGTGAGCAATCAAAGTCGGCAAAATTAGGAAGTTGATGCGACTATGGAGTAGCATCATCAATAAATCTTAAGAGATCTGCCACATAAAATGCACTGCCAAATACGGACATCAGTTAAAACCCTGTGCTGTAACGGAGGCAGCAATTCACGCAGCAATTGACTAATGCCGTGATTGTAACTCGTATGATTCGTCTGTCATTTATAGAAAGGAAACTAAACAATGATATCGTTTTTCGGAAAGGAAAACAAAACAATTAGAATATGTACCCATCTTTACGCGTTTTAAACCATTGTCGATGCAAAGAAACAAATTCAAGTACTTTGCATCAACTATGACGTACACTAAATGAGACAATGTATTGAAAATGGTAGCCAAGCTTCATAAAAACGCGCCAGGTAAGCGCATTTGCCTATGTTTGAACCGGCTTGCCGCCGCCTCAGCAAGCTTCCCAGAACCCTGCATGGCGTCGCCTCGTATGATTGGTATGGCGGCCTGCGACACGCTACCGGTGCATAGTCGGAGTCCGGTCGCCTCGTATGATTGGTATGGCGGCGGGCGACACGTTACCGGTGCATAGTCGGAGTCCGGTCGCCTCGTATGATTGGTATGGCGGCGGGCGACACGTTACCGGTGCATAGTCGGAGTCCGGTCGCCTCGTATGATTGGTATGGCGGCGGGCGACACGTTACCGGTGCATAGTCGGAGTCCGGTCGCCTCGTATGATTGGTATGGCGGCGGGCGACACGTTACCGGTGCATAGTCGGAGTCCGGTCGCCTCGTATGATTGGTATGGCGGCGGGCGACACGTACCGGTGCATGAGTCGGAGTCCGGTCGATACCGTGTGCCTGCTCTCCATTAGCACACTCTGACAGCGACAGACGGCTGGCGACGGCCCGCTCCAGACAACGCTTTGTGTTCGTTACCAGCGGCCGCCTCACCTGACCCGTGACGTCATCACCATGACGTCACCAGCACAGTGTGTGAATGGGGTGCGGCGAGCCCCGCAGAGGCGGCATCGACCCGAGAGTGACGCGAGCGACGAAACGGCGGCGGACTGCCAGCCGACGACCCGACCCAGAAGGCCGAATCAACACCCACTCCTTCGCCCACTGGCTTTTCCCGCAGAGGCCACCTACTGCTTTCAGCAAGTGGGTGGGTGGGAGTGCACACACAATGTTAACATGATGTATCCTGGGTCCAGAGCCATCCCTGTAAAACAATCCGAGAAAAAAAAGAAACTAATGAAAAAGGCGAGCAACCGGTGCCGGTCTGGGAAACCAAGCGTCGCGATCCGCATCCCATGTTTCCGTCTATTGCCAATACCGGGACACCTGCCAATACCGGGGCACCAGTGAATCCCACACAGTTCAATCAAACATCGCAATCCCCATCCTACGTTTCCGTCAGTTGCCTGGACATGGACACCAGTGAATCCCACACATTCCAATACAACCATTCGGCATTGGACTTGGGGTAGGCAATCGTATCGCACCTCCGTGCCGGATCCGGAAGATCAGACTACAGATCTACTCCACCGTGCTCTCCACACCTGATACGAGCCGGCCCTCCTGCAGGCAGACGAGCAGTGGCGGCGCCAGGGCTCAAACGCAGGTGAGGCAGTCAGGAGCGGGGGATGTTGCTTCGTGATATTTTTAGTAGGTTGGTAAATATATGTAGATCACCACGGCTACTACTTCACAGCTACAAACAGACTGTTTATATGCTAGCTTGGAATTGAGTTCAAAATAGGCAAGAATTATCACGCAGTGTGCGGCATGTAGGTAAGGCTTTCGATTTGACTTTTCATTCTGCAGGTTGACAAGAATTGTGCGACTGCATGTTAAGAATAGGACTCATAGCCTACACATAAAATCATTAGGTATATGCGAAAACACGGCTAAGAAAAATGCATCGAAATATGATGTCATATTTGCAATCTAAGTCTGAACGGCCCGCCGATCTCCTTGCAGCAATATGTAACTATTACTTAAGTTAAAGGGATATTGCCACCTCGCAGGCCAATATGGAGTTTTTGATGTGTATCGGTAGATTAAGCGTGTCCAATTTCACCTGCAAAATGTGGTTCCCGAAACTCCCCCATTAGATACAAAATACATTTTCACCACTCATGATTGGCACACATTCATAAAATTGGAGTCGCCTCATCGCTATTTAGAATCACACCTTTGCGGACTATGATTTGCTTTTGAATATTGCAAACTCAACATCACCATTCTGTCAGTGCACTTTAAAATTAAAATGCGTATACAGTTAATTATATTTTCAACAACCATAGCCTCTTTCATAATAAAACATGAATAAAACAGCAAGAATGGCTATGGCTCGACTTTGAGACCGTAGGAGATTTGTGACCAATACCTTATAACACAGCTAGACTTTTCAAGGTCCAGTTTCGGCGAATTCGGACGCTACGGCTTTGGGCGGGCGCCAATTTCACAGCCAAACTGGATGAGAGCGGCCATCATGAATCTAGTACTGAGCACAGCTGGGACCATGGAGTCACAAATAAATAGAAAATAAATTGCCGATACCCTGCTGTAGGTGCTGCAAGAGCAAGTTTGAGCTTGAGCATACACGATTGTTGATCCCCACCATTCATTTAAGTTACTTTTTAGAAATCCTCCGGAGGAGGCAATATCCCTTTATCCATTATACACATCCATTATACCATTAGATACCATTAAAAGGAGATTTAACCAAAGATATTAAACCATTAAAAAAGATCCCACATTCAAAATATCCCGAAACATTTTAATCACGGCGCCTGTCACAAAGGTCCTTTGCTGCTGCCGGAAGCGCCCGGCGAAAACTCAGCTCGATCTTGGTGCGTGCCTTTACGCCGAGATACCGCCAAAGATCTGGGCGAATTTCAATGGCTAGGCTGATTTGGGCCTATCGATATCAACAAACATCTTGAAATAACATGAAAATGAGACGCGTTTTAAGTGTTTGGACATTTTTGTATATTAAATATTGCGTTCCTTATAACCCTACTAAAGTTATGGAATATTTAGGGAAAATAAGATTATACTTTATATGTTTGGCTAATTTATGTGAGGGACTGCCTCATGTGCCTCAAAGGAAGAACCGCCACTGCAACCGAGTATCGGTACGGTAGGGATAGGTCTGTTACAGGACATGTACCGGTACAACAGAAGTCAGCCCTTTACAGGACATGTACCGGTACAACAGGCGTCAGCCCTCTACAGGACATGTACCGGTACAACAGGAGCCAGGCCTTTACAGGACATGTACCGGTACAACAGGAGTCAGCCCTTTACAAGACATGTACCGGTACGGTAGAAGTCAGCCCTTTACAGGACATGTACCGGTACAGTAGAAGTTAGCCCTTTACAGGACATGTACCGGTACAACAGGCGTCGGTCCGTGACGGGACATGTACCGGTACAACAGGAGTCAGCCCTTTACAGGGCATGTACCGGTACAACAGGCGTCGGTCCGTGACGGGACATGTACCGGTACAACAGGAGTCAGCCATTTACAGGACATGTACCGGTACAACAGGAGTCAGCCCTCTACAGGACATGTACCGGTACAACAGGAGTCAGCCCTTTACAGGACATGTACCGGTACAACAGGCGTCGGTCCGTGACGGGACACGAGACGGGCGGAGCCGTCGGCCCAGTCTCAACAGGAGACCCCCCCCCCCCCCCCAGCGCCCAGCACGCGGCGGCACATTACATAACCCTGACGGTGGCGGCGGCCAGCTCACGAGGTCGGGATGCCACTGACCGGCCGAGGCTGAACAGTGACCACCGTTCCTCCGGTAAGCCGGCGGCGGCGGGCGGCGGCACCCGCTCAGCGCCCGGTCCGTCGGAGCCGGTCGACCGACAAACTCCGGAGTCGCGTCCCGCTGCCTAGAAGCCTGATGAGAGGGGTGACCTCGGCAGACGCCGCCGCTGGTCACAGACCGTGTGGACGGCAGGAAGTGCCGCCGCCAGACGCCCCGTCAGACGCCCCGCCAGACGCCCCGCCAGGCGCCCCGCCAGACGCCCGTCAGACGCTCACTACCGCCGTGAGTCAGTCCGTCAGTCACGCGCAGCAGACACCGCCGAGATGGGTCGTCCTGGCGCCGTCACGGTCAGCCCGCAGCACGCGAGCCAGTGTTGACCACAGACGTCAGCCCGCAGCACGTTAGGACCACATCACCCCCGCCGCCGTCCTGTTCCACAGACGTCAGCCCGCAGCACGTTAGGATCACATCACCCCCGCCGCCGTCCTGTTCCTCTCAGTCAGCCCACAGCACGTTAGGATCACATCACCCCCGCCTCCGTCCTGTTCCTCTCAGTCAGCCCACAGCACGTTAGGATCACATCACCCCGCCTCCGTCCTGTTCCTCTCAGTCAGCCCACAGCACGTTAGGATCACATCACCCCCGCCTCCGTCCTGTTCCTCTCAGTCAGCCCACAGCACGTTAGGACCACATCACCCCCGCCTCCGTCCTGTTCCACAGACGTCAGCCCGCAGCACGTTAGGATCACATCACCCCCGCCGCCGTCCTGTTACACAGACGTCAGCCCGCAGCACGTTAGGATCACATCACCCCCGCCGCCGTCCTGTTCCTCTCAGTCAGCCCACAGCACGTTAGGATCACATCACCCCCGCCTCCGTCCTGTTCCTCTCAGTCAGCCCACAGCACGTTAGGATCACATCACCCCCGCCGCCGTCCTGTTCCACAGACGTCAGCCCGCAGCACGTTAGGATCACATCACCCCCGCCGCCGTCCTGTACCTCTCAGTCAGCCCGCAGCACGTTAGGACCACATCACCCCCGCCGCCGTCCTGTTCCACAGACGTCAGCCCGCAGCACGTTAGGATCACATCACCCCCGCCGCCGTCCTGTTCCACAGACGTCAGCCCGCAGCACGTTAGGATCACATCACCCCCGCCTCCGTCCTGTTCCACAGACGTCAGCCCGCAGCACGTTAGGACCACATCACCCCCGCCTCCGTCCTGTTCCTCTCAGTCAGCCCACAGCACGTTAGGATCACATCACCCCCGCCGCCGTCCTGTTCCACAGACGTCAGCCCACAACACGTTAGGACCACATCACCCCCGCCGCCGTCCTGTTCCTCTCAGTCAGCCCGCAGCACGTTAGGACCACATCACCCCCGCCGCCGTCCTGTTCCACAGACGTCAGCCCGCAGCACGTTAGGATCACATCACCCCCGCCGCCGTCCTGTTCCACAGACGTCAGCCCGCAGCACGTTAGGATCACATCACCCCCGCCGCCGTCCTGTTCCACAGACGTCAGCCCGCAGCACGTTAGGATCACATCACCCCCGCCGCCGTCCTGTTCCACAGACGTCAGCCCACAGCACGTTAGGATCACATCACCCCCGCCGCCGTCCTGTTCCTCTCAGTCAGCCCACAGCACGTTAGGATCACATCACCCCCGCCGCCGTCCTGTTCCTCTCAGTCAGCCCGCAGCACGTTAGGATCACATCACCCCCGCCGCCGTCCTGTTCCACAGACGTCAGCCCACAGCACGTTAGGATCACATCACCCCCGCCGCCGTCCTGTTCCTCTCAGTCAGCCCACAGCACGTTAGGATCACATCACCCCCGCCGCCGTCCTGTTCCTCTCAGTCAGCCCGCAGCACGTTAGGATCACATCACCCCCGCCGCCGTCCTGTTCCACAGACGTCAGCCCACAGCACGTTAGGATCACATCACCCCCGCCGCCGTCCTGTTCCTCTCAGTCAGCCCACAGCACGTTAGGATCACATCACCCCCGCCGCCGTCCTGTTCCACAGACGTCAGCCCACAGCACGTTAGGATCACATCACCCCCGCCGCCGTCCTGTTCCACAGACGTCAGCCCGCAGCACGTTAGGATCACATCACCCCCGCCGCCGTCCTGTTCCTCTCAGTCAGCCCGCAGCACGTTAGGATCACATCACCCCCGCCGCCGTCCTGTTCCACAGACGTCAGCCCACAGCACGTTAGGATCACATCACCCCCGCCGCCGTCCTGTTCCTCTCAGTCAGCCCACAGCACGTTAGGATCACATCACCCCCGCCGCCGTCCTGTTCCTCTCAGTCAGCCCGCAGCACGTTAGGATCACATCACCCCCGCCGCCGTCCTGTTCCACAGACGTCAGCCCACAGCACGTTAGGATCACATCACCCCCGCCGCCGTCCTGTTCCTCTCAGTCAGCCCACAGCACGTTAGGACCACATCACCCCCGCCGCCGTCCTGTTCCACAGACGTCAGCCCGCAGCACGTTAGGATCACATCACCCCCGCCGCCGTCCTGTTCCACAGACGTCAGCCCGCAGCACGTTAGGATCACATCACCCCCGCCGCCGTCCTGTTCCACAGACGTCAGCCCGCAGCACGTTAGGATCACATCACCCCCGCCGCCGTCCTGTTCCACAGACGTCAGCCCGCAGCACGTTAGGATCACATCACCCCCGCCGCCGTCCTGTTCCACAGACGTCAGCCCACAGCACGTTAGGATCACATCACCCCCGCCGCCGTCCTGTTCCTCTCAGTCAGCCCACAGCACGTTAGGATCACATCACCCCCGCCGCCGTCCTGTTCCACAGACGTCAGCCCACAACACGTTAGGACCACATCACCCCCGCCGCCGTCCTGTTCCTCTCAGTCAGCCCGCAGCACGTTAGGATCACATCACCCCCGCCGCCGTCCTGTTCCACAGACGTCAGCCCGCAGCACGTTAGGATCACATCACCCCCGCCGCCGTCCTGTTCCTCTCAGTCAGCCCACAGCACGTTAGGATCACATCACCCCCGCCGCCGTCCTGTTCCACAGACGTCAGCCCGCAGCACGTTAGGATCACATCACCCCCGCCGCCGTCCTGTTCCTCTCAGTCAGCCCACAGCACGTTAGGATCACATCACCCCCGCCGCCGTCCTGTTCCTCTCAGTCAGCCCACAGCACGTTAGGATCGCATCACCCCCGCCGCCGTCCTGTTCCACAGACGTCAGCCCACAGCACGTTAGGACCACATCACCCCCGCCTCCGTCCTGTTCCACAGACGTCGGCCCACAGCACGTTAGGATCACATCACCCCCGCCACCGTCCTGTTCCACAGACGTCAGCCCACAGCACGTTAGGACCACATCACCCCCGCCGCCGTCCTGTTCCACAGACGTCAGCCCGCAGCACGTTAGGATCACATCACCCCCGCCGCCGTCCTGTTCCACAGACGTCAGCCCACAACACGTTAGGACCACATCACCCCCGCCGCCGTCCTGTTCCACAGACGTCAGCCCACAACACGTTAGGATCACATCACCCCCGCCGCCGTCCTGTTCCACAGACGTCAGCCTGCAGCACGTTAGGACCACATCACCCCCGCCTCCGTCCTGTTCCTCTCAGCCGGCCAACGCAATCAGCAATCATCAGCCTCCTGTGTCAGGCACGAACATCGGCGGACCACGGGTCACATTTGCTAGTCATGACCAGGGCTGCGGAGTCCACATCAATTTAGCAACACCGACTCCGACTCAGACAAGCCTGAAAGAAATCGACTCCGATTCCAACTCCAACTCCAACTCCAACTCCAACTCCAACTCCAACTCCAACTCCAACTCCAACTCCAACTCCAACTCCGAATCCAACTCCGACTCCGACCTATATCCGTTCTCCAATCGCATGCTAAACAATATCTGCAATGCCATCTATTTTTTCCGTTTGTTTTTATTCTTAACAGTATGGAGAACAACGCCGCCCAAGCACGGGCGCGGCGTGCCGGCCGCGCGTCCAGCCCAGTCGCGCTCGCCTGCAGGCAGCGGAATAAAATGAAGATGAACGTGGGACCGGCATCATTGTGTATGTATGTCTCATCGAGACGCGTCCGACTTTGCGCAGCACAACATACCTGGTTCACCACATGACCTTAAATTACCTTGACCTGAAGTCACATTTTGAATTTGACTTCGGTAACCTGGTCACCATGGTATGATTCGAATCTCCTTGACGAAGCAAACACGATGCTATTGAAATGGGCGCCGTGTGACCGAAAGAGTCGGTGCGTCCAAACCCCCGATCATCATCAGATGACGTAAACATTATTGCCCTATCTTCATCAGGCGCAAATCTACCGCTAGTTGAGTCAACTTTCCAATCGATTCATTTTCCACTATTTTCTTGTTTAAAGGGATGTAAAGTTAATGTTCCTAGGCCGACGACTATCGACCAAAGTAATCGCCGATTGCCAAAACGTCGACTAAAACTCCGGGCCGGAGTCGGTAAGATTTTAGCGACTCCGACTCCAGCCAAAACTGCCGACTCCGACCGACTCGGACTTCGACTCCCGACTCCGCAGCCCTGGTATGACCATTAACGATTGGCCAGCAGCGGCACCGGGGCGCCATGGTGTGTGAAGCGTCGGCACCGGGGCGCCATGGTGTGTGAAGCGTCGGCGGCATGTATGACACAGCAACATGTAACCATAAACACTAAACTGTGAGTGTAACAACCGACCGATCAGTGTGAGAGTTCCAGTCCACGGCGTGTAGGGCAGAGAGGGGCGTGTAGAGCAGAGAGGCGTGTAGGGCAGAGAGGCGTGTAGGGCAGAGAGGCGTGGAGGGCAGAGAGAGGCGTGTGGGGCAGAGAGGCGTGTAGAGCAGAGAGGCGTGTAGGGCAGAGAGAGGCGTGTAGGGCAGAAAGGGGTGTAGAGCAGAGAGGCGTGTAGGGCAGAGAGGCGTGTAGGGCAGATAGAGGCGTGTGGGGCAGAGAGAGGCGTGTGGGGCAGAGAGAGGCGTGTAGAGCAGAGAGGCGTGTAGGGCAGAGAGAGGCGTGTAGGGCAGAAAGGGGTGTAGAGCAGAGAGGCGTGTAGGGCAGAGAGAGGTGTGGGGCAGAGAGAGGTGTGTGGGGCAGAGAGAGGCGTGTAGAGCAGAGAGGCGTGTAGGGCAGAGAGAGGCGTGTAGGGCAGAAAGGGGCGTAGGGCAGAGAGGCGTGTAGGGCAGAGAGAGGCGTGTAGAGCAGAGAGGCGTGTAGGGCAGAGAGGCGTGTAGGGCAGAGAGGCGTGTGGGGCAGAGAGAGGCGTGTAGAGCAGAGAGGCGTGTAGAGCAGAGGCGTGTAGGGCAGAGAGGCGTGTAGGGCAGAAAGGGGTGTAGGGCAGAGAGGCGTGTAGGGCAGAGAGAGGCGTGTGGGGCAGAGAGAGGCGTGTAGAGGAGAGGCGTGTAGGGCAGAGAGAGGCGAGTAGGGCAGAAAGGGGTGTAGGACAGAGAGGCGTGTAGGGCAGAGAGAGGTGTGTGGGGCAGAGAGAGGCGTGTAGAGCAGAGAGGCGTGTAGGGCAGAGAGGCGTGTAGGGCAGAAAGGGGTGTAGGGCAGAGAGACGTGTAGGGCAGAGAGGCGTGTGGGGCAGAGAGAGGCGTGTGGGGCAGAGAGAGGCGTGTATAGCAGAGAGGCGTGTAGGGCAGCGGCGTGTAGGGCAGAGGCGTGTATGGCAGAGGCGTATAGGGCAGAGAGAGGCGTGTAGGGCAGAGGCGTGTAGGGCAGAGGCGTGTAGGGCAGAGAGGCGTGTAGGGCAGAGAGAGGCGTGTATAGCAGAGAGGTGTATAGGGCGTGTAGGGCAGAGAGGTGTGTAGGGCAGAGAGAGGGGTGTAGAGCAGAGAGGTGTGTAGGGCAGAGAGGCGTGTAGGGCAGAGAGAGGGGTATATAGCAGAGAAGCGTATAGGGCAGAGAGGCGTGAAGGGCAGAGAGGCGTGTAGGGCAGAGAGAGGTGTGTAGGGCAGAGAGAGGGGTGTAGAGCAGAGAGGCGTGTAGGGCAGAGAGAGGCGTGTAGGGCAGAGAGAGGCGTGTAGGGCAGAGAGGCGTGTAAGGCAGAGAGAGGCGTGTATAGCAGAGAGAGGTGTATAGGGCAGAGAGACGTGTAGGGCAGAGAGGCGTGTAGAGCAGAGAGGCGTGTATAGCAGAGAGAGGTGTATAGGGCAGAGAGGCGGGTAGGGCAGAGGCGTGTAGGGCAGATAGAGGGGTATAGAGCAGAGAGGCGTGAAGGGCAGAGAGGCGTGTAGGGCAGAGAGAGGTGTGTAGGGCAGAGAGAGGGGTGTAGAGCAGAGAGGCGTGTAGGGCAGAGAGGCGTGTAGGGCAGAGAGAGGCGTGTAGGGCAGAGAGGCGTGTAGGGCAGAGAGAGGCGTGTATAGCAGAGAGGTGTATAGGGCAGAGAGAGAGGCTTGTAGGGCAGAGAAGCGTGTAGGGCAGAGAGGGGTGTATAGCAGAGGCATGTAGGGCAGAGAGGCGTGAATGGCAGAGGCGTGTAGGGCAGAGAGAGGTGTGTAGGGCAGAGAGAGGTGTGTAGGGCAGAGAGGCGTGTAGGGCAGAGAGAGGTATGTAGGGCAGAGAGAGGTGTGTAGGGCAGAGAGGTGTGTAGGGCAGAGAGGTGTGTAGGGCAGAGAGGCGTGAAGGGCAGAGAGGTGTGTGGGGCAGATAGAGGTGTGTGGGGCAGATAGAGGTGTGTAGGGCAGATAGAGGTATGTAGGGCAGAGAGGCGTGTAGGGCAGAGAGGTGTGTAGAGCAGAGAGGCGTGTAGGGCAGAGAGGCGTGAAGGGCAGAGAGAGAGAGGTGTATAGGGCAGAGAGAGAGAGAGAGGCGTGTAGGGCAGAGAGGCGTGTAGAGCAGAGGCGTGTAGGGCAGAGAGAGGCGTGTATAGCAGAGAGGTGTATAGGGCAGAGAGAGAGGCTTGTAGGGCAGAGAGAGGCGTGTAGGGCAGAGAGAGGGGTGTAGAGCAGAGAGGTGTGTAAGGCAGAGAGGCGTGAAGGGCAGAGAGGCGTGTAGGGCAGAGAGAGGGGTGTAGAGCAGAGGCGTGTAGGGCAGAGAGGCGGGTAGGGCAGAGAGGTGTGCAGGGCAGAGAGGCGTGTAGGGCAGAGAGGTGTGTAGGGCAGAGGCGTGTAGGGCAGATATGCGTGTAGAGCAGAGGCGTGTAGGGCAGAGAGGCGTGAAGGGCAGAGAGGTATATAGGGCAGAGAGAGGCGTGTAGAGCAGAGAGGCGTGTAGAACAGAGAGGCGGGTAGGGCAGAGAGAGGCGTGTATAGCAGAGAGAGGTGTATAGGGCAGAGAGAGAGAGGCTTGTAGGGCAGAGAGAGGCTTATAGGGCAGAGAGAGGGATGTAGAGCAGAGAGGCGTGTAGGGCAGAGAGGTGTGAAGGGCAGAGAGGTGTGAAGGGCAGAGAGGCGTGTAGGGCAGAGAGGCGTGTAGGGCAGAGAGGGGTGTAGAGCAGAGAGGCGTGTAGGGCAGAGAGAGGCGTGTAGGGCAGATAGGCGTGTAGGGCAGAGAGGCGTGAAGGGCAGAGAAGCGTGAAGGGCAGAGAGGTGTGAAGGGCAGAGAGAGGCGTGTAGGGCAGAGAGGTGTGTGGGGCATATAGAGGCGTGTAGGGCAGAGAGGCGTGTTGGGCAGAGGCGTGTAGGGTAGAGAGGCGTGTAGGGCAGATAGGCGTGAAGGGCAGAGAGAGGCGTGTAGGGCAGAGATAGGCGTGTATAGCAGAGAGAGGTGTATAGGGCAGAGAGAGAGGCGTGTAGGGCAGAGAGAGGTGTGTATGGCATAGAGAGGCGTGTAGGGCAGAGGCGTGTAGGGCAGAGAGGCGTGAAGGGCAGAGAGAGGCGTGTAGGGCATAGAGGCGTGTATAGCAGAGAGAGGTGTATAGGGCAGAGATGCGTGTAGGGCAGAGAGAGGCGTGTATAACAGAGAGAGGTGTATAGGGCAGAGAGGCGTGGATAGCAGAGAGAGGTGTATAGGGCAGAGAGAGGTGTAGGGCAGAGAGAGAGGCGTGTAAAGCAGAGAGAGGTGTATAGGGCAGAGGCGTGTAGGGCAGAGAGGCGTGTAGGGCAGAGAGAGGCGTGTATGGCAGAGCGGCGTGTAGGGCAGAGAGAGGCGTGTAGGGCAGAGAGGCGTGTAGGGCAGAGAGGCGTGTAGAGCATAGAGAGGCGTGTAGGGCAGAGAGAGGCGTGTAGAGCAGAGAGAGGCGTGCAGGGCAGATAGGCGTGTAGGGCAGAGAGAGGCGTGTGGGGCAGAGAGGCGTGTAGAGCAGAGAGGCGTGTAGGGCAGAGAGAGGCGTGTAGGGCAGAGAGAGGCGTGTAGGGCAGATAGGCGGGTAGGGCAGAGAGGCGTGTGGGGCAGAGATTAAACAGGGCAGAGATAAAACAGAATGGATGTTGTGGAGCGATGACGATGAAGCACGAAAGTCCCAAATAATAACATAAATAATAACTTAAACCTCGTTCTACGGGGGCTTTTTTCATCTTCGCCCTACGGGGTGGGGGCTGACAGCCTCCCCCCCCCTGTTAACATACAAACCAAGCAACTTAGAGCAATGCGGAAAAGCAATGCGGTAAGAACCAGCATGTTGCTTGTCATGAGGGGAATCTAACAGTATGCGATTTCTAGGTTTCAGGTCAACGGGTAACCTTCCAGGTCAAGTGAATGACCTCAGACCGACCACGTCCAGAACAGCGATTTTGCTCTGTCAGAAAACCTCAAAATGAGAAATTGATAAATGTAAATAAAAAGGCATGTTCCTATACCAGTTTTGTCTCAGAAATACAGAAAAGGTAATCATTTGTTCGTATCTTATAAAAAAGTATAAAAAAAGTTATTTAAAAAATGACGTCATGAGTTCCTTACACTTCGGGAGTCATCACTCAGTCAAAAATAGAGATATTGCTTTGAAATTTAGTTTGGATATTTTCCATACTGAGTCCTCTCACACATATTCCGGTTTTTCTAACATCTTTGAAAATTTTGGTTTTGTGATTCCCCCAATTTTTTTTATTTTATTTTAGGGGTAAAAAAAAATCGGAAATCCAAGATTGCCATTTTAAAGAGAATGCAATTTTGTATCTTTGCTGAATTGCGTTTGCCATTTGCTTCAAACCTCTGTTTTCTACGATTTTTCCAATATTTATCGTTTTTCCACCAACATGACGTCATCAAAACATGATTATCTCCCTAACTACTTAACCAATTTCAATGACATTTTTACAGAATACGTATAATTGTTGTAAAGTCAGCTACTGTAAATGTTAGCAAGATGCGCCGCATATGTACAAAGTTATTCAAGAAAAGCCTCAGGGGGCCTGTCAGTCCCCCCCCCCCCCCCGTAAGGAGAGGGTTAAAACTGAGAGTTTGGGCGAAGCCGTGCATAAGTGTGATCAGTATTCCCGGGAGATAGTGAGAACAGTGCAGATAAGAGGAGAGAGGACAGATCTGAGAAAGAGAAGGCCACACAGCGGCAGAGGCAGAGGCAGCGGCAGCGGCAGCGGCAGAGTGAGGAGGGACGGTAGAGGATCAGAGGGTCACTCGGTCGCCGCCTGGCACCGGCTCGACCTTGGCAGTAATGACACGCTATTCTTACACCCAACCTGCTGCCCGGCGGCGGCGGCGACGGCGGCGGCGCAACTTCTCCATAAATCAACTCACGAGGACACGCCGCCGTCGCCGCCGCGCGGTGTGTGTGTGTGCGTGCGTGCGTATGCGAACGTATGCGTGCGTGTGTGCGTGCTGTGCGTGCATGTTATGCGTGCGTGCGCGTGTGTGCATACGCGCGTACATGCGTGCACACTCTGTCCCGTCTCAGACGGTCGTGACGCGGCGTGAGAGCGCCGTGTGCCGCAGTGACGGGAGCCGCCACCACGGTGTGACCCATCACAACACGACGGCACCGGCCGCCGATGCCGATGATGATGGCTCTCTCAAATGACATCCGTAAACAAACACCCTACCGCGCAACGATAGATGGCAGCGTGCCCGGGAGAGAGAGAGAGTGACGTCACTGCTGCCGTGATGACGTTACGGCTACGTCACAGCTGTGACGTCACTCGGTCGTGACGGAGCCGGGAACCGCCAGGTCACTGTCTACCTCTGGTCTCTGGTCAGTGGTCAGTGGTCAGTGGTCAGTGGTCAGTGGTCAGTGGTCAGTGGTCAGTGGTCAGTCACTGGTCAGTACTGAGCAGGCCGCTGGGCCGGGCAACCTATGTAAACCTGGGCAGAGCCAGCTCAGGCTCAGACATTCCATAGGATTATGCCAAATCGACCAGCATGCACGCGTCAACATTCATGTCATACTTGTAATGGAAAGGAAGCTGGAATTAATGAAAGCAAGAGGAAGGTTTAGATTCCGTAGTTTTCTCAATAAAGACTGATTATGCTGCATCCAACTGTGTGTGTCCCCGAAGTGGTAAAACCAATGTCGCCCACCTGTCCGGTGCCGCCAAATACAGGAGTCAAGCCACTCGGACCACCTGTCCGGTGCCGCCAAATACAGGAGACAAGCCACTCGTGCGCCCGTCCCCTGACACTGGCCGGAAAGCGTAACACCGAATTGGTCACACTTCCACGATATTATCGAAACGCAGCTTCTCTTTAGACGCAAACGATGGCGAAACAGTATTTCGTGCAAAATCGCCAAACGCCCTGTCCCTGCACTTACTTCCCCATCAAATTGTTGTTTTGATATCATCCATTTGGCATGTACCACGGAAAGCCGACCGGCTTCGTTGAACAGTGGCACCTTTAAATAGCGCGTCGACCTATCGCCGATAATGGCCTCTGATTGCTCTGATAGCGCGGCAACCCTGCACCCCTGTTACCAGGTCGCCGCGCTGACTGCCTGCCATCGCAATGTGGACGGTCTGCACAGTACGTATCGGTCAGAGTGCGCCCCGTCTCCCATTGGGAGCCTCCCGAACAGGAGACTTCCAGGTGAAGGGCGCAATGTGGACAGTCTGCACAGTACGTATCGGTCAGAGTGCGCCCCGTCTCCCATTGGGAGCCTCCCGAACAGGAGACTTCCAGGTGAAGGGAGCAATGTGGACAGTGCACAGTACGTATCGGTGAGAGTGCGCCCCGTCTCCCATTGGGAGCCTCCCGTACAGGAGACTTCCAGGTGAAGGGCGCAATGTGGACAGTCTGCACAGTACGTATCGGTCAGAGTGCGCCCCGTCTCCCATTGGGAGCCTCCCGAACAGGAGACTTCCAGGTGAAGGGCGCAATGTGGACAGTCTGCACAGTACGTATCGGTCAGAGTGCGCCCCGTCTCCCATTGGGAGCCTCCCGAACAGGAGACTTCCAGGTGAAGGGCGCAATGTGGACAGTCTGCACAGTACGTGTCGGTCAGAGTGCGCCCCGTCACCCATTGGGAGCCTCCCGTACAGGAGACTTCCGAGTGAAGGGCGCAATGTGGACAGTCTGCACAGTACGTATCGGTCAGAGTGCGCCCCGTCTCCCATTGGGAGCCTCCCGTACAGGAGACTTCCGAGTGAAGGGCGCAATGTGGACAGTCTGCACAGTACGTATCGGTCAGAGTGCGCCCCGTCTCCCATTGGGAGCCTCCCGTACAGGAGACTTCCGAGTGAAGGGCTGTGTCGTTTATCTGCCTCGACAAGTCTTCTGCTGCTGGCATGCTGAGCACTGAATGTATGAGATGAGTTCGTTGCATGTTAAGCATGCACCTCCAACACCCAAGTCTTGCTGACGTCGTGGCCAGACGGCTGCGGACTTAATTCTAGCTCGTTACACCGTCACACGTGCTGAACAGAGTGCTGAACAGAGTGCTGAACAGAGTGCTGAACAAAGTGCTGAACAGAGTGCTGAACAGAGTGCTGAACAGAGTGCTGAACAGAGTGCTGAACAGAGTGCTGAACAGAGTGCTGAGTCACTCAGTGCTGAGAGCAAGACACGGTCCAAATGCAACATGTTCCGATTTTTCCTCAACAAACATGCTTACGTAAAGCATAAAGCATAGTCCCGAGCTATATATTTGGGATCATGATGACTATCACAACACCAGCGATACGGACGATAAGGCCCATTATCTATGTTGGACACGGTTTTGAGTCCTCAGAACACGCCAACTGCACTCAGATGATGGCATTACATAATTCCCAGTATCTCGAAAGCGGACTCGATCAGCCATCATCCTAGCTCGTCTCGATATCGGTCGGCCAGCTTTCCGGAATGGTGACTCGTTATATCTCTTCGGGTAATAAGGGTAATAATGACCATCGTAATGTGCCGGGCGTCGCCGCAGACTTCGAGAAGGCGCCGGACTCACGGATGTTCAAAACTGCACGTCATCGTCGTATGTAAGGGTAGTACGCAATCGCACCACCAGGGGCGCGCGCCACAGTGCTTGACGGGCCTCGACAAATACATGCCTGGGATTCTCTCAGGGTGTAAAATCTGTTCGATATTTGGGTTTAACGACAGCACAAGTGCTAAGGTCATATGCCGCCAGGGGCGCTCACCCTGTTCCACAGTATGGGTGGTCATACCACATCTTATTTAGAGTTCACACTAACCCGTCTACGAGTTAGGTTAACACTAGCAGCCCCAATGGGCATCAGCTGAGGCACGAACAAAAGAGAAGAAAGGCATGCCAAGACGCGCTAACCAGGCTAAAAGGAAACGTCTCTTAAGGCCATTATAAAACTATACACAAGTTAAGAAATTGCATGAATATTTGCACGCTCGCAATTGCACTACCTTTTGTTACGCATTGATTTAAAGGGAGATAATCACATTTTGATTTTGTTAGCAACAACTTATTTGGTTACCGTTATGGTATTGAAATGTTGTGATCTAAATTTAAGAATTAAATACAATTATTCCCTAATTCAAAGTTGGAAGTTAGGGAAAATTAATGATCGGTATTTGCCATCCACCATTGGAAAGCGCAACATCTGGCGCTTTTGCATCAATCTGTTCAACGTTGTTGAATGGGCACTTGTAAACAAATCGCCGACACTGAATAGGTCGCCGTAGTTTAGCTTGGCACCGGCCGGCCGGTGCCAAACTAAACTGCCGATTTCAATGCACCCTTTTGTAAATGATTGTTGATTGTTCATAACCAAATTGGCACATATTCGCAAAAGATGAGTGGAGGAAACATATTGCATACCTTCATGATAAATAACAATGCGTAGGGAGGCTAATTTACTGAATTCGTTATCGAGTACTTGCTGAGTACCGACCGATATAAGCGTGGATCGCATATCAGTAGGAAACTGCCAATATCTTTCGGTAGGAGTGTTTATATGCAAAATGTGATGAATGTATTGCATATTTTGGCCTCGTCTATTGATTGCAGGTGCTAACTCCATTTTTGTGGAAAAAAAGGTGATTATCTCCCTTAAACAAAACGTAAATTGTTTCTCTCGAAACTATGCTATCTGACTATCTCGTTATTATGTATCATGGTATGAATAGTATGGCAATAGAGCGAACTTCTGCGCGGTTTCATGCCTGGTTTTCCTCTCATGCACGCTCAGTACCAGATCGCACCACGTCCCTACCGGTGCATTCAAAACTACGCATAGCGATACCGATTCCACAACGCATTCGTTTTTCTTCTCATGTAAACATGCACAGTTGTTAATGGAAAATTAGGTTTGTAAGTTGTCGGGACATGATCGCTAAACCGCCCCCATTCTGAGCTCTCCCCAGTCTTAAAAACACACATGAGCCAATCTCAATATAGAGTCGGAGCCTGCGAGATAGTCGGACTCGTGAGCCAAAAGACTCGGGAGCCAAAAGACGCGGGAGCCAAAAGACGCGGGAGCCAAAAGACTCGTGAGCCGTGAGCAGTCGCATCCAAAGAAGAGAGATTAGCCGACACAGACGTTTCAAACAGAGAAGAGAGGATTTCAATATAAAGCGTGAAACTTGTGAGCGGGTAGTGATTAACACTTTAAAGGGATTATACGGGTTTTTCCCAGAATAATTTAGTTACATAGTAAAAAGTACTTACAAAGGTGGTAGAAGTTACACGGTAGTCACATTTTTATGGAAATTACCTCTTCTGCACGTAAGGGCATTTCATAGTGCGCGGTGATGCCACCGCGTACTTTCTGCAGTACTGGCTGAGGCAGAGCCAGTCATCTCTTTTATGTTAATGAAAACACCTCACTTATGGCATATTTCCGGGTACAATAAGCAATATATGATAAAATAAACTTATTTTGTTTCCAACGACAGCAGCAGTTACCTAGTTTTTCTCATAACATTCTATATTTTTTCATGAATTTTCATGCCAAAAAATTAATACGCCACCACCAAATTCTCAACGCTAAACGTCGCAAAAAAACAACACAAAAACCCGAACGAACAGTATGTAGTAATAAAGAGTCCCGTAAGAATTGAATTGAATAATCTTTTTGTGATCCAGACCTGCAGATAATTGAAAGCTCTAAAATTGATGAAAAACGAGAGAAGAAAAAACGCATGGCATTACTTGCCTGGCTTAGAGCGTCTTTCATTTAGTAACTCCTTCTTCAATCGTCATCCAGATGGCAAAGAGCGCAAGCATTGTCACGTATGGCAAGGTGGTTTACATCAAGGCGATATGTTTACATGGCAATTTCACACAATTTCACAATGTCAGGCTTACCTTCATGTAAAGGTAAACTTAATTCAATTCATTTATATTGATATGGGGGGGGGGGGTGGCCGTTCGGGAGAAGTGTCCTGGGGCGGAATTAGCCTCCATCTTGGATTTTTATCTTCACAGTCACGTGACCTTTTTATGGTGAACGTGCTATAGTAAACCGTATTTTAAACAAAAACCCTCTTGCGGCAGCTTGCTTCTGAGTTCGTAACCGCTATTTTGTCTCAGACGCGCAGATTACTGCACCATCGAATGTTATGCAGATTATAAGATAATAAAGTGATGGATGCCGATCAAGTACTCGTTATCTGATACAAGTCTCGAAAAACGCCAAAGTTTGACGCTGATAATTGCTGATATAATGGACTAAATGAGCATTGAGGTCCCTGGTATATGTTTAAAGCTCATACAAGTGCAAAAGAGTGCATTTCCTTTCAGGACAGAAACCCGTATAATCCCTTTAATGGGGACAAAATTACTATAGCAAAGCGGTGTGACATTTGGCCTTGCACTTCAAACATCCACTGTTGGAAAGCATTCGCGACACGTGATTTAGAAACAATAGCGTGCGCATATTGTATAATTTATATACTCCCTTAAAGAATTATGATGCAATCAAATTATATTTTTGAAATCGGTTTCAAAAGTAAACGCACCTTTGCAAAGTTACCATTATTGTCACATGCATTTGACAGATCTATGAATTGTTTCGTATGAATGAAATTCCAGCTATTAACATATTGAATAATTAATGACCATTTGGCAACAAATAATTAAATAAATCGAAGGATCAAATTGGCTCATAGCAGCGAATATGAACAGAAGCAAACGCTTCGTGCGAAATTCAAAGAATTGAGCTGTTGCGTTAGAACAAAACACAGATTAATTCCGAAGGTGATAAGTTGAGTTTCGATTTGACGCTATTTTCCCTGTTTTTACTCCTACTGCCAACACCACCTAATAAATAGAAATGGAATAAATCCAGTGGTGTGGTGTTTTTTTTAGGGTTTAGGGACGCCCCAACTGGAATGCATCCTAATGGTTGAATGTGAACAGAACTCGCGCGATGCGATGGTGAGGCCCTGAGTCCACGCAACAAGCTCTGTTCGGCGAACAGCACAGATTCCAAAGCCATTTGGGACGCGAGCAGCGGCAGAAAGCACAACAAGGAAAATATAAAAGAAAGGTGTTAAACGCTCGTGGAAAGCACTGGATTCCATCTTTGAAACCGCTAAGTATCTATGCCCTTGTCTACCGCACCCTTACAAAACACAAACAGAATACATCCACCGCCATCCTCAATCCGGCAGCCCCATCCAGACAAGAGATCAGGTCAACCCCATCCAGACAGCAGCCCATCCAGACAAGAGACCAGGTCAACCCAGTCCAGACAGCAGCCCCATCCAGACAGCAGCCCCATCCAGACAAGAGATCAGGTCAGCCCCATCCAGACAGCAGCCCCATCCAGACAAGAATCAGGTCAACCCAGTCCAGACAGCAGCCCCATCCAGACAAGAGATCAGGTCAGCCCCATCCAGACAGCAGCCCATCCAGACAAGAGACCAGGTCAACCCAGTCCAGACAGCAGCCCCATCCAGACAAGAGACCAGGTCAACCCAGTCCAGACAGCAGCCCCATCCAGACAAGAGATCAGGTCAGCCCCATCCAGACAGCAGCCCATCCAGACAAGAGACCAGGTCAACCCAGTCCAGACAGCAGCCCCATCCAGACAGCAGCCCCATCCAGACAAGAGATCAGGTCAGCCCCATCCAGACAGCAGCCCATCCAGACAAGAGACCAGGTCAACCCAGTCCAGACAGCAGCCCCAGTCCAGACAGCAGCCCCATCCAGACAGCAGCCCCATCCAGACAAGAGATCAGGTCAGCCCCATCCAGACAGCAGCCCATCCAGACAAGAGACCAGGTCAACCCAGTCCAGACAGCAGCCCCATCCAGACAGCAGCCCCATCCAGACAGCAGCCCCATCCAGACAAGAGATCAGGTCAGCCCCATCCAGACAGCAGCCCATCCAGACAAGAGACCAGGTCAACCCAGTCCAGACAGCAGCCCCATCCAGACAAGAGACCAGGTCAACCCAGTCCAGACAGCAGCCCCATCCAGACAAGAATCAGGTCAACCCAGCCCAGACAGCATCAGCAGCCAGCACGTGTACATGGCAGGCTTGTCTCTCCCTCAGTCGGAATGCGTGCCTCCCTCAGTATGAGGAACATCTCGGTTGTCGCACACTCACGTATTTGCAGACGTTGAGGACGGTCCAGGGGATGAAGCGGTCATTGGAGCGTAGCACCATCAGCGTCTCCAGTGGGGAGAGGAGCCACAGGAAGCCGCAGGGCGCCCACACCAGCGCCGTGCGCTCGAAGCATGGTGTGAAGTCTGGCACCTCTGCGTTCCATGTCAGATTTACGTTCTGAAGCCAGAGAGTGGGTTAACATTGGAGGCCTTCAAAGTAGGCTAAATTTGGTTGATGAAGTGTGCCAGTCAACCATTGCATATGACTGACAACATGAAATAATTACAGAAAGGTTAAAGGGAGTGTGTCTACTGCTTTGGAATGTGAAGAGATAAAAAATAATACGGTAAGTAGCTATTGGTTTGATTGTTGGATACGACGAAATTCACATCTGGAGCCCCTTCAGTTGAATTTTCACTTATCTTGTTTTTTTGTTATTTTTTTTTTCAATATCGATAAAACGATCGCCACTATAGTGAAGGTAATCAGAGGCAAGAAGATGTTATGTAAAACGGCGCACCTAAGACAATAAACAATCGATACGAACAACGTTAACAAACCATCGGAAAGCAAAATGGCCGTCGAGGTTCTGTTCGGCTGCTGCTATCAGCGCTCACGAGCTGTTTTGTGGAAATGCTATTGGCCGGCGCTAACGATATGCTAGCAAATTTGTGTCGATATTCCGATATTAGCAATGCTTCTAGTAGTGGTAAGCCCTCTGGGGTCCACCCGATAACTTTTTGCTACCAGCCAGTTCCTGGGGTCTTTGGAATATATCAGCAACTAGTGTGAATCTGGATAAATGAAAGGCTTGGTTCGATTCATAAAAATATGTTCTATAAACCAGTGTCAACAAACAACAATAAATAAGTGAGTCAGTAGATACTTCCTTTAAACATACATGTTCAGCAGGGCTGCGGAGCCGATCGGTTTTGAGGCGACTCAGACTCCGAAATCGACTCAGAACTTTAATTAGCTGAAACCTTTGTCAACAGGCACAAAAGTAACCACCCGCCACAAGCAATTGCCGTTTCAAGATTGGAGCTAACTTAATGGAAATATAGTAGTCCAATTAACTGGATGGACATTGTCTGACCCAACTTTCGATTTAAACATGCTGAGAAGAAAAAAATTGGCAGGTCTTGTGACAACCCTATTATCGACATGAATATCATGCAATATTTACATGTTATGGTTAATGCATGGGAAAACGTTCAACTCGCCTGAGCAAGCTGCACGTCACTTTAAACTTTTTTTTGCAAATTGATTTCTTGTGATCATTGCTTAAATGCCTCAGGGTGGCATTTTGGATCAGCATCTGATGATATACCCTAGGTTCTATTTTGCCTACCGTGGTACACATCTCATGATTGAAAGTTATTGAACTGCAAGGCAATCAAAGCAAACAAAGTCGAAAGGGAATGCTTTGTTAGTCGTCGCCGCCGGTGGTTCACTAAAATTCACCTGAAAAAAACTTTTGCCCATTGGCCGCCCATGACCGACAGCCGGAGTCACCGATTCAAACTGACTCCGATTCTGCAGCCCTGATATTGACGATCCATATAAATCTGAATTGCATCAAAAGACAGACAATATACATACCATAGCATATACAAGTGCAATATCAAACCGAAATAGTACATGCATACTGCATAGACCTAACATTGCACTTAACTTACCCAGAACTCTGAGTGGCAGTAGCCTCCCAGGCCACTCATTTTGGGAGACAAATTTAGATGGAACTTGAACTGAAGCTGAGTGGTCCTTTTGGTGGTCTTGCCCTGAAATATAGGAAACATCAATAATGAAATTATGCATGCAAAATTATATATTTGACTAATAATCAGCATCAGTCAACAAAGACAGTAGTATGCAAAATATTATACCAAGTAAACCTAAGTTGGGGAACAAATAAACAGAAGATTATTTTGTGTTTAATATAAGCACTACAAACCATAATAATACACGCCAAGTGTTTCAAGCCTTGGTAATCAAAATTCAAATATACTGACAATATTGCCAGAAATGAATTAAAGCACCAGACACTTTGTGCTATTAGGGCTCTTTAGTGCATCAGTATCATCTACATTGCCAATAGCATGACAAATCCTGTGTTATGGCGTGTCCAGCATTATGTTCTTTTTACCCTACATAGGTACCTACATTAATATAAAGACATACAAGACAAACAAATAGTAAATAAAGAGCTGCAGGGGCCCATCCTAGGATGAACAACATACACACATTGACATACATCAACATCAGTTGCTGGCACTAGCCCCAAATAATCCATATTTGATGTGTCAATATTTTGATCCAGTCCAATAGAAATGGTATCAGGAAAATGACCGATTTAAAAACAGCAATTACGAAGCACTGGATCATAGTGATGGGATGAATGACACATTAATCTGTGCATTGTGGCTCATAATTAAGTTTCAGTCACCCAGATGTTCAATCATTCTATCAGAAATTGATGCAATATTGCTTTAAAAGTGAATCATTTTTTATCCCTTGGCTCACCTGAATCGATTTTTTTTACTCAAATTCAAATCATTGATCAAAATATTGATGCAGTAACAATATGGGTGAATATTTTGTACAATAAAAATAACTTTTGTATTATAATAATGTCATGTAATTACATTAAAAATGTTTTATTTACTTCAAAAATATAAAGTTAGAAATTTCAAAGGGTTATCCTAAGAAAATGACAAACATTTGATGTAATTTGTTGCCACATGATGGCATCTCAATCTTTCCAGAAACATACCAAAAAATGTACATAAACAGTTTGAGTTGTGACCAAGGTGGATGGGGTAAACAGTTGTGCATTAGATGGTGTGATTATTTTTGGAGACGGGCCATTTTCCATGGGGACTAGGTGTTTTAAGTTAAATGTTGTCAATAATTGTGTCAATTTGTTTATCCTTAACTACAAACTACAGTGCCTACAAGCTCTGCCCACTTTGCGTGAAAAATGTATGCATCAATCAATTGATTTTTTGGACCTAGTGCACGCAAGTGACCAGACTGGTTATTGATTTGACACTGATTGAATCGATTGGAATTGTTCAATCAAAATTCCTTGAATCAAAAATAATTGATTCACCACCAGATCTTTTGATTCATGAATCGTGATTGAATCAAAACCCGCATCAAATAAAGGCTGATTGAAACAAATGATTTAACGATTCTTAACAATTCAAGTACACTGGTAAATTGTGCAAATACATGCAAGACTCCCAGTGGCTACATTCATTTATACTGAAATAGAATTTCTGTAGGAATGTTTTAATGATCATATATATGTGTTTCCATTTGTATTGATTTGCCATAAATTCACCACATATATTTAAATGTTGAATCAAACGTGAATCGATTAAAATATTTTTTCTGATTCTTTGAATCAGAAAGAATTAATTTTCACAATTTTCACTATCAAACAGTGATTGAATCATGATTGAATCGTTCCAAAGAAGTTGAATCAATAAACAGTCTGTGATGCAACTGACGTACATCGCCTCATAGAGCAGCCTACAAGATACATATCATCCCCAATAATGCAACATTCAATACAAATACCATTAAATGCAACATTTGTACAACTTTGGGACCAGCAACCAGTGCCACCACAGGGCCCACAGGGGTATTAAAAAAATATGTGCATATAGGGCAACATTTTGTGAGTTTCAAGTAATTTGAATGGAAAGAGCAGCCAATTCTGGAGCCCCCAGGATCCTGCTTCTGGGTAAATTATAACTTAATCACAAAATTAAATCAAATTGAAATTGACAAGTTGAAGTGTCTACACTGAGAAACACGACGGTAACATAGGTATGCAAGAACGGCCTGGTGGAATGTCAATGTGAGGCGACAGAAAAGATAAATAAAAAATAGAGCAATTATGGTCATGGACGACACGAAATCAACCATTGAGAATCAAATACACAGTAGCAGGTGTGAATCAACATTGAATTATATGAAATGGATCAGCATCCGGATCGTCTTACTTATGCTGAACTGCTCCCGCGCTGAACCACCGTGTCAGTCCGTCCCGCACAAGGCAGCCACACACACTCCACCGTCACAGACCGCACGCGACTGGCGACACAAGTCACACAACACTTCTACAAGTGCAACTCAAACTCAAGCGCCGCGTGAGCCATCGCTGCGAGCGATAACCGAAGCGCGAATCGACAAGCGCACGGTGACTAGCACGGTCATAGGTGACTAGCGCCAAGGCCGTACAAGAGAGGTAGAGTCATCCGGGAATTTTAGCGTCCGAATCCCACAACATTAACGTGACGTCACTGGTTCTCTGGTCCGACTCGGCTGACGCCGCACGCGGCTCGGTGCGGTGCGAATATTTCCAAGGGAATACGGATAGTTGCGCCTAAGGTACGATCCTATTTAAGATTACGTTTACCGCGGATAATTATCCCTCACATAATTCATGCTGAGGGGGAGACGGCCATCAGTGACGTATCCAGGATTCACACCAGGAGGGGGCAATTTTTGCCCAGGGGGCAAGTACCCCCACCAAAAAAAAACTCACCGGATTTGGCCCACTATATTTTTAAAAGGGTGCATTTTCACAATTGTTTCTTTAAAAATATAAAAATGACCAAATGGGGCACGTACAGTCCTTCAGGGGGGCAATTGCCCAGTTTGCACCCCCCCCCCCCTCCTTGTGTACGCCATGGCGGTCATACGCTGCCCCGGTCTGTGTGAGGGGTGACTGGCGAGACGGCCATACGCTGCACCGGTCTGACTGAGGGGTGAGACGGCCATACGCAGCACCGGTCTGACTGAGGGGCGAGACGGCAACACGCTGCACCGGTCTGGCTCAGGGGCGATACGGCCATACGCTGCACCGGTCTGACTGAGAGGTGAGACGGCCATACGCTGCCCCGGTCCGGCTGAGGGGGGGGGGAGACGGCCATACGCTGCCACGGTCTGGCTGAGGGACGAGACGGAATACGCTGCAGGTCTGACTGAGGGGTGAGACGGACATACCCTGCCCCGGTCCGGCTGAGGGGGGCGGTCATACGCTGCCCCGTCAGGCTGAGGGGCGAGACGGCCATACGCTGCTCCGGTCTGGCTGAGGGGTGAGACGGCCATACGCTGCCCCAGTCTGGCGGAGGTGCGAGACGGCCATACGCTGCACCGGTCTGACTGAGGGGTGAGACGGCCATATGCTACCCCGGTCTGGCTGAGGGGCGAGACGGCCATACGCTGCCCCGGTCTGGCTGAGGGGCGAGACGACCATACGCTGCCCCCGTCCGGCTGAGGGGGGGGGGGGGGGAGACGGCAATACGCTGCCCCGGTCTGGATGAGGGGTGAGATGGCCATACGCGGACCCGGTCTGGCTGAGGGGCGAGACGGCCATACGCTGCACCGGTCTGACTGAAGGGTGAGATGGCCATATTCTGACTGATGGGTGAGACGGTCATACGCTGCCCCGATCTGGCTGAGGGGCGAGACGGCCATACGCTGCACCGGTCTGACTGAGGGGTGAGACGGCCATATGCTACCCCGGTCTGGCTGGGGGGTGAGACGGCCATACGCTGTCCCGGTCCGACTGAGGGGTGAGACGGCGATACTCTGCCCCGGTCCGGCTGAAGGGCGAGACGGCATACGCTGCCCCGGTCCGGCTGAGGGGTGAGACGGCGATACGCTGCCCCGGTCCGGCTGAGGGGCGAGACGGCCATACGCTGCACCGGTCTGACTGAAGGGTGAGATGGCCATATTCTGACTGATGGGTGAGACGGTCATACGCTGCCCCGATCTGGCTGAGGGGCGAGACGGCCATACGCTGCACCGGTCTGACTGAGGGGTGAGACGGCCATATGCTACCCCGGTCTGGCTGAGGGGTGAGACGGCCATACGCTGTCCCGGTCCGACTGAGGGGTGAGACGGCGATACGCTGCCCCGGTCCGGCTGAGGGGCGAGACGGCATACGCTGCCCCGGTCCGGCTGAGGGGTGAGACGGCGATACGCTGCCCCGGTCCGGCTGAGGGGCGAGACGGCCATACGCTGCACCGGTCTGACTGAAGGGTGAGATGGCCATATTCTGACTGATGGGTGAGACGGTCATACGCTGCCCCGATCTGGCTGAGGGGCGAGACGGCCATACGCTGCACCGGTCTGACTGAGGGGTGAGACGGCCATACGCTGCCCCGGTCCGGCTGAGGGGTGAGACGGCCATACGCTGCCCCAGTCCGGCTGAGGGGTGAGACGGCGATACGCTGCCCCGGTCCGGCTGAGGGGCGAGACGGCATACGCTGCAGGTCTGACTGAGGGGCGAGACGGGCATACGCTGTCCCGGTCCGGCTGAGGGGCGAGACGGAATACGCTGTCCCGGTCCGACTGAGGGGTGAGACGGCGATACGCTGCCCCGGTCCGGCTGAGGGGCGAGACGGAATACGCTGCCCCGGTCCGGCTGAGGGGCGAGACGGCCATACGCTGCACCGGTCCGGCTGAGGGGGGGGGGGGGAGACGGCTATACGCTGCACCGGTCTGGCTGAGGGGCGAGACGGAATACGCTGCCCCGGTCCGACTGATGGGCGAGACGGCATACGCTGCCCCGGTCCGGCTGAGGGGCGAGACGGCATACGCTGCCCCGGTCCGGCTGAGGGGCGAGACGGCCATACGCTGCACCGGTCCGGCTGAGGGGGGGGGGGAGACGGCTATACGCTGCACCGGTCTGGCTGAGGGGCGAGACGGAATACGCTGCCCCGGTCCGACTGATGGGCGAGACGGCATACGCTGCCCCGGTCCGGCTGAGGGGCGAGACGGCATACGCTGCCCCGGTCCGGCTGAGGGGCGAGACGGCATACGCTGCCCCGGTCCGACTGAGGGGTGAGACGGCCATACGCTGCCCCGGTCCGACTGAGGGGCGAGACGGCATACGCTGCCCCGGTCCGACTGAGGGGCGAGACGGCATACACTGCCCCGGTCCGGCTGAGGGGCGAGACGGCATACGCTGCACCGGTCCGACTGAGGGGCGAGACGGGCATACGCTGCCCCGGTCCGACTGAGGGGCGAGACGGGCATACGCTGTCCCGGTCCGGCTGAGGGGTGAGACGGCATACGCTGCACCGGTCCGGCTGAGGGGCGAGACGGCATACGCTGCACCGGTCCGGCTGAGGGGCGAGACGGCATACGCTGCACCGGTCCGGCTGAGGGGCGAGACGGCATACGCTGCACCGGTCCGGCTGAGGGGCGAGACGGGCATACGCTGTCCCGGTCCGACTGAGGGGCGAGACGGGCATACGCTGTCCCGGTCCGGCTGAGGGGTGAGACGGCATACGCTGCACCGGTCCGGCTGAGGGGCGAGACGGCATACGCTGCACCGGTCCGGCTGAGGGGCGAGACGGCATACGCTGCACCGGTCCGGCTGAGGGGCGAAACGGCATACGCTGCACCGGTCCGGCTGAGGGGCGAGACGGGCATACGCTGTCCCGGTCCGACTGAGGGGCGAGACGGGCATACGCTGTCCCGGTCCGGCTGAGGGGTGAGACGGCATACGCTGTCCCGGTCCGACTGAGGGGTGAGACGGCCATACGCTGTCCCGGTCCGACTGAGGGGTGAGACGGCATACGCTGCCCCGGTCCGGCTGAGGGGCGAGACGGCATACGCTGCCCCGGTCCGGCTGAGGGGTGAGACGGCCATACGCTGCAGGTCCGACTGAGGGGCGAGACGGCGATACGCTGCCCCGGTCCGGCTGAGGGGCGAGACGGCGATACGCTGCCCCGGTCCGACTGAGGGGCGAGACGGGCATACGCTGCACCGGTCCGGCTGAGGGGCGAGACGGGCATACGCTGCCCCGGTCCGACTGAGGGGCGAGACGGCGATACGCTGCAGGTCCGACTGAGGGGCGAGACGGCGATACGCTGCCCCGGTCCGGCTGAGGTGTGAGCAGGCACGTAGCCAAGGGGAGGGCGGCGGGGGCGGCCGCCAGTAAGACAGTAAGACACTTTCAACAGTAAGAATACAGTTGTACAGGGAATCAAACTCAAAATTTTCGCGCCACTCCGCGGCGCAATTTAACTACAAATTCAATTATATGCGGGTTAGGAGACAAAATCGGTCGGTTTCTCGGCGCATTTATGTGTTATGTTGCTACTTCCCTATATTATTGGGCAAAATAGTTCATTTTAGCACCTTTTCCCCGCATTTTTAAACGCACAATATAGCAATTTTAGAGTCCGCACCATACGCAATGCGACGCATTGATGAGAAAGCAACCCAGGGCATAATACTCAAAAATTTCGCAATTTGTTTAAGAGTTCCAGGTCTTGAGCTTAAAAAAATATTCCAAGTTGGTATAGCTGATTCCAAATTCGTGTCGCTGGTTCCAAAGTTGTTGTGGCAGTTTGCTAACTCCAGCTCCTAAACGTTGGTATGGCCCATGCCATACCTGCCATACTGCATATTCCAGCCTTGTAACGTGCCTTTTCATGCGTTTTTTTTGTTGGGGGGAGGGGGGGCCTTTCAACGCTTGGGAAGGGGCCCTTTCAACGCTCGGGAAGGGGCCCTTTTGAGGCGCCGCCCCCTCCCCCCCCCCCCCCCCCCCTGGACGAAATCCTGGCTACGTGCCTGGATGTGAGACGGTCATACGCTGCCCCGGTCCGGCTGAGGGGGGGGGGGGGGAGGGAAATACGCTGACCCGGTCTGGCTGAGGGGTGAGACGGCCATACGCTGCCCCAGTCCGGCTGAGGGGGGGGGGGAGAGACGGCTATACGCTGCCCCGGTCTGGCTGAGGGGCGAGACGGCCATACGCTGCATCGGTCCTGCATTTAAAGGGGTCACTTTGTCCAATTGCTGCTAATGTACAGTGGCGTACCCAGGATTCACTCCAGGAGGGGGGCAATTTTTTAACAGGGGGCATAAGTTATCCCCACCAAAAAAAAAACTCGCCGGATTTGGCCCACTATATTTTTAAAAGGGCATATTTTCATCACTTTTTTCTTTAAAAAAACATTCATTTTTTCGACCGAAGAGGGCACGTACCGACCTTCAGGAGAGCGGGAGTGGGAGGCAGGGGCCCGGGAACAGGGGGCAGCGGGGGCGATTGCCCCTCCCCCACATCTGGACCGGGGGTCGGCGTCCCCCCCCCAACTTTGGTGGGCAGAAGTTTCCCTAAAAACGAGCTCTTTCAATTTTCTTCACAAAAAGTTATATAAAATATGAAAGCCTCTTATATAAAATTATGATTTATTATTATATATTAATTTAAAAAAGTTATATAAAATATGAAAGTCACTTTAATTTTTTTTCGTTTTCTTTTATAGCATGTCATAAGTATTATTATTATATAGCTTTGCCTTTATAGCAGTATCGTATATCTTTCTTTTCCTTCCTTTTCCTTTTTCCATTGTGTCCTATGAGATATAATGGAAAACTTTGGTAGCAGTACATTTGGTAGCAGTTGTCTGTTTGGCGCGTCGTCGTTAAAATAACGCACTGACGGCGATAAACATCTGCTGCATTTTGTTTATAAGTTTATCCCACGTCAACGTTACGATTGTGGTCAAACTGGCGTGCGGCCTTCTACCTGTCCTCTCTGTCTGCCGACGGGGCGGCAATTGCAAGCAAGAGTTATCGTAAATGTCGTAGGTTACCGTGATACGGTGATGAAGCGGTCGGTGCAGCCCACACTTCTTCAAGAAAAACAAACGTCAGGCGTCAGGTACGAGTATTTTATCAGACGACAGGCGGGTTTACAAAGGCATACGGTTCATAGTAGGAAACGGGGGTGGGGGTCGGGGTGGCATGACCTCCACTTTTGCATATTTTTTGCTTTCTATGGTAACCCGCGCCGCGTCGGGAGTGGGGCGTCGGGGGATAGCGAAAAAACGGCGGCGCGCCGTTTTTGCCGTTTCAAAAACGGCGTACGGCGCACAGCGCCGCCGTTTCAGCCGCCTTTTTTGGCACACCTGCTCGGGCATCAATTACCCACATTGTGTGCAATTCTTGACCACAGGTCATCTCAGGTCAGGTCACGTGACCACACTCCAAATAAGTTTGCGGTCGTACCACAGCCACAGTTTTTGGCCGATCGGTTTCAAACTTACAGGATTTCATCAGGTCATAGATACCTACAATTCGAATATCTAAGATGTTGTATATCGGTGACGTAAGGTCGCCGGTCGGGTTAATTTCGTGACCTCCCATTATAAGTCAATGGCAAATATTGAAATGTTTCGTTTTCCGAGGATACGCATGATATCAGTCCAAATCCTTCTGGATCATGTTATCATAGGCTATTATTGATGATCCAGGCTACATTTTTGTTCCAGTGACCCCTACAGGATCAGCCGAGCTCAGCAGAGGTCACCAACACTTTTTGTGTCAATAACTCTCGATAGAATGAAGATAAAGAAGCGAAATCGGCATCGATGTGTTTGTCTTGTCGAGACAACGTCTCCCAATATGCAACATGACCTACTTGGGTCGCCACTTGACCTTGACCTGAGGTCAAATTTATTAAACGAGCTAAACTGGTCCAAATTAAAGTGATTCGAAGCGCGTTAACGAGACAGACATGATGGCGTCCAAATTATTGTCGTATCTGTATTAGGTAAAAAGTTATTTGCGAACATTTTGCCAAAAAATAGCCATTTGACATTTGATCACCTCTGAAGCCTAAACTATTGACTTGAGATAATATTTAATGACACTATATGATTTAATATTTCAAGAGCTTTCTATTGCTTCTTTCAGTTTGTTCCCAGCTATCATAGTTCCCGATATATTTTGGGGTGTCTGGAGAAAAGTCCTAAACTACTGGAAAATCTGACCTTTGGTGACCTTCTGGTGACCTTAATATTGCCCTGAAACAAAACATGTTAAATAGTTTCAAAGTGGTTTTTGATGAGCTTTCGAACCGTGTCGGTTTTCCAATGAGGAAAATTGAGAACGAAAAGGTGCACGAAGATGAGAAGTGAGAAGATTGCGCAATTTTTGTTTTCGCCCCCCTCAACTTTAAAATCGTTGCCGGACCCATGGGGGGGGGATTGCCCCGTCTGCCCCCCCCCCCCCACCACCACCTTGGGTACGCCTATGCTAATGTACCAATAATTTGTACCTGGAAATGTTGCAGATGGCATTGTTCTGACTTAATGTTCAAGATATGCTTTAAAGGGATACTAGAAGGCCGGAAATTTATATGGCCATTTATTTATATAGCCAGCTAATTTATATAGCCAGCCAATACGTTCGATGCCCATTGACCGGTCCGATTTAGGTATTTATTTTAATAAAACCATGTATTTATATAGCCATTTATTACCGAGCGGGCGCGAAGCGCCCGTGGGGTTTCTCGTCAACTTACTAGACAAATTTACATTTGACCCGGCCCGGCCCGGCCATACAGACGCTTTTTCGGAAGCTTATAACTTTGCAACCACTGCTCCGATTGATATCGGGTTTTCACCATTGGATAGGAACATTAAATCAATTTTGATTTTATGATAGTGCGTTCTGATAGGGGTGGTATCAAAGCGTGTGGCACCCGCAGACGTCGACATGAACAATATCATTCTTAATCAAAAATGGCTTGATTTATCTAAGCATTCGCTCTTGTATACGCTGAAGCATGCAGCGGTCAGGACGTACTCCCTTTTGGCGGATTCGAGAAAGAAGATCATGTACGATTTAATACAACTTAATGTTTATGTTGGCATGCATGGAGGCCTGGCAATTTGTATGGGGGACTAAAAGAACTAAAAGGACTATGTGTTACTACTACGTGTGCTCTCGTACCGTTTCGTGTTTCAAACCTGTTTTAGCTTTACCAGTGCGCGCCCCGCTCGGTCATCGCCCAAAAAGGCGTTGTACTGGTTTGTATAGCATTTATTTATATAGCCAGCTAATTTATATCGCCAGCTAATTTATATAGCCAGCCAATACGTTCAATGCCCATTAACCGGTCCGATTTAGGTATTATTTTAATAATAAACATCTATTTTTATAGCCAACTAATTTATATATTAATATTTGATATCCCGTTTTATAAAAAAAAAAAACAGACGCCTGCAAGAATCAAACCCGCTTAGCTCACTTATTAACCAGCGACGCTACCCACTACACCACCGACGCCTATTGCTGAGCGTCTATTGTTAAAGTGTTAATCAATATTTTACGTTTGTATTCCTCAGCTGCGGCGACTGGGCTGGCCACGACTGGCCCAGAGAACCAGTGACGTCATTGCTAATGCTGAGCCGTTCGGCAGCTGATACATGGGGAATCCCTGGATGACACCCCCTGAGCACTTTTTTACCGAGCGGGCGCGAACGCGCCGTTCGCGAAGCGCCCGTGTGCGAAGAATGCGCGAAGCGCCCGTGTGGTTTCTCAACTTACTAGACAAATTTACATTTGACCCGGCCGGACCCGGCCATACATACGCTTTTCGGAAGCTAATAACTTTGCAACCACTGCTCCGATTCAGATTGGATCTTCCGCTTTGGATAGGTCCATCAAATCAATTTTGTTTTTGATATGGTGCGTTCTGATAGAGGTGGTACCACAGCGCGTGGCAGTTGGCAAACGCGAACGTCGAAATGAACAAAATACCTTGCTAAAATGATTCTTGATCAAAAATGGCTGTATTATTATAAACATTGATTTATACGCTGAAGCATGCTGCGCTCAGGACGCACTCCCTTTTGACGGATTTGGAAAGGAGATCATGAACAATTTAATACAACTTAATTTTTATGTAGGCATGCCTTGCGGCCTGGCAATTTTCTGGAGGACTAAAATGACCGTGTTACTACCACGTGCGCTCCCTTACCGTTTCATATTTCAAACCTGTTTTAGCTTTACCAGAGCGCGCTCGCTCGATCATCGCCCAGAAAGGCGTTTTAC